>LUCM01003634.1:164346-206893 GCA_008360955.1 Fasciolopsis buskii | reverse complement strand
ATCATCTGCAAAAACATGTTAGGCCGTGCATTTGTAAGCCATTTTCTAAGCCTTATACTGTACTTCCGAATACAGAAATCAGGAAAAGCGAGTATTTTTGGACGAAAGTTCCAATCCCAATCCGAAAACAATTCATCATCGTCATCGTTAATGTTCAACTTTAAACAGTCGGGCAATCGCCACTGACCCGTGTCTGATTCATCCACACCCATGTTGTTATAGAAAAAAGTGAATACGCAAAAAAGACAGGGAGTGAACACCCAGGAGCAGAAACAGAAAATAATTCAAACACACGGAAAACACGATCTAACTGTACAAATACACTAGACAGAAAATGATAACACGATCCCCATTACTTACGATTAGGTGCCATATCCATCAGTGGGGGATTTTGGATCTCAAACACAGAGGTGTAACATACCTACTCTAAGTTCGGTGACGACATTCTCAATCCCATGTACCACATCATCCATTGGTCTCCGTTTCGATTCAACTAATCCAAGGAAAGAATAGGAAATGGAGCCTAGGGCTAGTCGTACGCAACACGTGACCCAAACAACGAACTCTGCTAATCTGGATAGGCTGTGAAAGAGTATTTTCTGACTCCATACCCAGTACTAGATTCCTAACCTGAATATTGTTCATTCGATCCCTGGCTGTATTAGGTCTGATGAGTACTGAAACATATCCTATAGCAAAGTACCCGAGCTAAGCATACACACATACATACATACATACATACATACATACATACATACATACATACATACATACATACATACATACATACGAAAGTAACAACAACTTCGCGCAATAACTACACTAATAATAATAGTAATAGCAATAAAACTATTTTACTTCATTTATTGCCTTCCTGTAAGTGGCAGGTTTCAGTGACTGTGGCGATTACTGAGAGGTTTTCGAATAGATAGGTGATGGACATTGACATCGGATATGAACGTAGACTCGCATGAGAGTGCACAGGTGATTATTGGTGAGTAAACTGGCTGAATTTGATACTGAAGAGAGTAAGACAAATACACACACACACACACAAGGTTATTTCCAGTGAAATAAAAAAATCTAATAAACTATTCAGTGTTCTCAATGAGATACACCGTATCATACGTGTGCGTCTAACCGCATGGTATAAAATCAGGCCACATACCAAAGTAATTGGAAATGAGACTGCTGAACAACCACGTCGAAGTCATAAAATTTCAAAGGAAATGGACAACTTGCCAATTCGATTAGGAATGGATACGTTTCATGTTATGCATTATGGACAAATATACTTCGCCCGATTCTATATGGGACTGTTCATTGACCAAGTCACGTGATCAATGACTGGTCAGTGCTTCTTCGTCCTCGAGTACGACGTGGAAGACATTATATATATATACATGCAAGACGACCAATCAGCACCGTTATTTCGCGAGGTTAGTCTCAAAACGATAGAGTGAGCCGAAGAAAAGCTTATTCAGATGGTTCCGTTTTACGGGATGCATAACAGATAAGGGGTTAAATATTGCTGAAACGGGAAATATTGCTATTCATTGCAGTGGAAAGTATTGCATATACTAGTGCCCCATTAACATCGCGGAAGAAGTTTGACGAAGCAAACAAATGTAACAAATATTTCGTGTTCATAATTGCTTTTTACGGTAACTCATATTGGAGTGAAAATATGGTAAATAATAGACCACCAAAATGTTATATCCGTGTGTGAAATGAGGGTAAGGAATTGGGCCATTAGTAGAATCCTACGGATACGGACCACCAATAGGCTCTGAGTTGATTTAGTATTTGGACTTGGAATAAGTATATAGAATTCGGTAAATCCCAATAACGAGAGGATACGGGTTACCAGTAAGTACTGAATTGGTTTTGACTCATGCTACGAGAATGGAATCAAGAGAACGGAAACAAGTTTGAATTATATTTAAGTTGCTTCTTCCAGCTGGGCTGATCAACACCCAGAACTGAAATACAAGACGGGAGCAGCAGACGCCATACAATATCACAGTAACAACGACACAGTCAAGCGTTCTGGCGCGGCGATACAAACTGGACTAGGCATCGATGCACCTCACACAATGAAAGGGGATGGGAAGTCACTAGATGCAGAACAACAAAGCTTGCAGCCCAGCCAGACACTATACACACTGGGACTAGAGACAAAGTGATTCGGGCTTGAGCATTCAAGTCCCGTAATGGCACAACGGAATGGAACGGACAAGATGCTTGTTTTGAGTGGGCAGCTATAGTGAAACAAGCCAGTATTAATAGGTGCCCAAAGGCATTCCGGGCAGAAAGCAATAGGTCACTGCATTTGTCAGACGTTAGCTGATGGATCAGCATCACACTTTGAGCTGTCATCAAGACATATCTGATCAATCTTCAATGTAAAAGAACCTGAAGATTCATCGACACCGTTAATACTAAGTGATAGATTGAAATTCTTGATTGGGTACGGTTCTCTCGTTGGTTCAAATCCCGCAGTGGTTGAAGAACTCACACACATGGACGGGTTTTACAAACGTCAAATCTGCCAAACCAAATTCACTTAGCTCACCATGAGATAAATGTTTTCTGTGGAAGATTAGTCTAAAAATTAATCTGTTTGCCTTATATATTTATGTATCACAAGTAGTATCTGGTTGAGTAAGCAAAGTTTCCTCGAAGCACACGACTGGTTTCGGAGTCATTGCCGCTCGTCAGTTGTACATGCCGGGTACTCTTTTGTTCAAACATACCCATACGTGTACACTCCGAATTGGTATGCCTCACCACAATCTAATTTGTGGTTTCAGGAATGTGGCATTTTGTCCTCGTCTCTAAGGTTGGCTCAGCCCAACTGCCAAAGAATCATTCACGAATCCCAGCTGTGGTTTTTCTGTAGACTGTTCAACCAAAAGCTTCTAGGCACACTCCTGAAGGTATAAATTAGATTCTAGTGAGGCATTTATATATATGTATACCTTATAATGTCACGTGATGTTTTCGGTTACGGAGACAGGTGATCGAAGGACTATGAAGTACGAGTGTCTGCTCGGTGATAATGACCGATAAACCGACTTTAACTGAACTATATACGACCTGCTACAACAAAATAAAAATCCAGACTTAAAAACATTTAAAACTAGAAATATTTGACATGTAACTGCTATCACTGGGCCCAGGATTATCATTCATCTCGTCTTTAGTTTTTGGAAACGCAAAACGAAAGCACAAATTGGGAAATGTCAGTGTTGCTTTTTTAGGGGAATAAAACTGCAATTTTTAGTCAACGCAGCTAAACTGATTGTTTGACTATTTCATTTGGGAGAAAATTTTCAACATCTACACGTATTGTACAGATTTGGAAATCATAGCTTCAGCGTCCAGTTGATTCAACGGTGAATAAATATTATGACATTTGTATTCCGCATATATTCTTTTTTCCAAACGGTAAAATTGCCTAACTAAAATGTTGGTAATTCAAAAATCGGTACTGATTTTTTTCCCGGAACTGCTTCAATGGCATTCCAAGCGAACATTCCCGTCCACAAAACAATCAGGTTGAACAAAATGTCCAAACGGAAATGGACCACGGATTCTGCAACGGGAATCGGGAATCGGGAATTCCACGCGAACATACACTGATCACCATTGGCCGTGTCGGTAGATGTTTTTCCCCCTAACCGGTCTACACATTCAATGCTACAACTGAGTTTGTGTTCGAGAGTGATGCGGAATTGAACAAAAAATTTTTTGAATAAAGACACTTTCCTAAAGGCGGCTTGGGAACACGTTAGGGTTATCTGAACGTTAAAATTGGATTGTAAAACAATATTGGATTATCCGAAAACTTGGGTTCGGTCATGACGGGACATGTAAACATGTTTGGATCATCCCAAATGAAAGCTGATGTGCAAATATTTTCTGCTTTCACCTGGATCGTAACCGTCTACAAGCCCTTTGGGTAAAAAATAATAAAATGAAAAGAGATTTTATGGGAAAAACGTTCCAAAACATTTTATAAATTAAAACACGCTTTTTAAAAAAAGTTTTTTCAACGCGCCATGTACACCATTTTATTCAGTAAAGGGATCACAGTCAACAAAGGACTGCCACGTGGGCAATTAGCTCGGCACTGGGGCGATTTGAACCGGCAACCTTCACACAGAAACGATTTGATATCCTGATCACTTGATGACCGCATCTGTACACTTTCTGTTTCATTTGTTTTGATAGACTTTCTTGACCCCTGGAAACGACTTGCCAGTTGGGACAAACAGTGACATAAAGTGCTATACTCGACTTGACTGGAATTGACCTAAATTGCCTTGGAATGTAAGTCGCAGAATGTGAAACAGTTACTCTAGTTTCTTTACCTAATTCAATCCAAACACAGCCAAGATTAATTCAGTGTTCAAAGAATGAAATGAGGTTGAGGTCAGAGCTGTTTTGAAATGGGAAGGAAAGAAAGAAAGGATCAAATTTCTACGGTCGCTTTGACTTTTCAATTGTCCATCGACTCTCCCTTACGTCCGACTAATAATCAAAACCAAATCGTTTAAATTGGTCCCCTATGATCATCACTCAATGGTCGATTCTTCTTCTGTCTAATATCGTCCATTGTTATTAATTGACTTCCTGAAATTATAGATTGGTATAATCAGTGCGATGTGACCGCAACTGTATTGATTTCGGACCGGGATAATAGTAGGACGAGTCAATGCCCATTAGCTTTATAATCAAAAACCAGCTTTACACCACATTTGCCCATTTCCGAGAAGAAAAGTTATTCTTAACCGATCGATGGTATTCGCAGTCTCCATGGTTTTCCACTTTATTTTATTCATGATATCATCAGGAAGTTCTCGCCAACGATTTTATTGTTCCATACGTACATTTTCATTACGCAACGAAATCAGAACCGCACGAAAAAGGACATTCTTAGCTGCACAAAGCATCAATTCCCCAAACTACGGAATTGTTTCAACGCTATCACTGGGCCTTGATTTGAAGCCAAATTTCCTCATCGGAATCACGTTTGAATCGTCAGAAGTGCTGATATATGTCGAGTCCATTTACGAATCACACGATAATTCGTCGCAGTTTCACATCGGCGTTGAAGGTCGAGTAGGAGAGTACCGAGTACGCATACCTGACCAGCAACAGTAGCCGATGAATCGATCTTGTGCTCCGGGGAATCATTATCAATGCATCCTTGTTGCTGAGAGCAATGAAGTATTGTCTGCTTGGTCACAAGGATTCATTGCAACATCCGAAACTAAATTGGTCAAGTGAATGTTCCAGTTGGTGATCATTTCATCCATTCTTCTACTCCCTGTTTGTCTCTAATCTTCTCTCTCCCAAAACTTTCATTATTCCGTCCAATTGTTTTTTGTATCATCTCTAACTATAAGCGAAATGCTCTCGAAAGGACTTCGCGATGACATGACACCGTTTTACACAATAGTTTTCACCGTCATAATGACTAACTGTCCGAAATTGCACAGTAACTACTGCACATGGACTTGAAATCACGTTCGCGGACTGTGAAGTTTGCGTTCACTGATGGCCGAATTTGATCTCCATGGTTATATTTTGGTTTCTTCATATCCTGATCGTGCACCGTAAGCGGGAGACTCCTGATGGCATCAATAATCTTCTGTTGTTCGTTCCAGATTCATTGATGTGGCGACTATATATATTTTGATATTTTTGAAAGCTCAGTTCGTAATACTGCGTAAACGACCGTAGATCCGAAAATATCGAACACAGGACCGATTTGATTCGCACCTTTCAAAAGTTCACCTCAAATTACAAATAGTAAAGCTCAATCACCAAGAAAATCCTACTACGTAGAAAATAAAATTGTCTACCCAGTTGTTCCTGACTTTATCTCTGTCAGCAGTTTTGTAATTATTCAACCATACAAATGTTCTGAGTTACCGTGAGGCAATTTCATCTATGGCAGTGGACATTCGAAGACCGTAAGCATACGTGATTCGTGTTCGAAAACCGCGTCCACGGAACCCGAGCGACAGAGTTGTGGTCTGCTCGATTGCGGCTCGTTAAGTTCCAAAGCCCTGAATGGATTCACTAAGTCAAAATATAAAGAACACACTTGGACTGTCAAAAAAATTTCTAATTTTTTTAACTATTTGATTAGACAAACGTGTTAAGCAAACAAAACTTAAATCAACCACAAGAGGATGACCGTATTCTAGATTCAAACAAGTCTAAACCGGTTACCAGTACTTATAAAATTACACTGACAAGTGTATTTGCCGACTGGGGACCACCAAGTGCCGAGAAAGCGTGTTAAAAAACCGATGCGCGAACTCCGTATTGTTGTGGTGACAATTTCCGGATGGGAAAGAACAAAGCGAATGAATACAAATCAGAATTCCATGTAGTTTTACCGAAACACCCGGATGGGATCCGTGAATTGGAGGCACCGATATTGACCGACGGTGCTGAATTCCATCAAAAACGTTAGAACATCAGCTGCAGACGGGATGAATGATGGAGATCAACCAGTGCAAGTCGGAACTTCACAGACAAAGAGCCGAGTAGAATGGGTTGTTCAGTTAGAGTGGGAACGCACGGATATTGTGCGAAATTATCTCTGTCATCTCGCACAAATGAAAACGAACAAACAAAAATGAGATGAATAATTGGTGAATTATTTCTCGCGCATGTTTGTTAGTTTATTCTCAGGTTTGTTCACGTCTGAAGAAAACAAGTCAGTTCCAATTACCTGGAAGGTACAAAAATTGACGGAAGACAGTGATTCCATTAGCATTTTGACTTCCACAGGTTCGCTGCTCTGTGCTTAATTCGCCGGATAAATGATTTAAGCAATCGGGCTCTCACAGTATAAGTGATGCAACCTTATTTCAAACTGAAAACATCTAATATGAATTACTAGTAACTGCCAAATCTGAAGGTATTCAGACGATTGCGATGAGTGACCGGTACAAACAGAGTATGAACCTGTGGTATTCAGCTTTGAATTAGTTGTTTCCGGTCACATTCGGTTAGTCTACTAAGGTGATTCAGTGTTCACACGAAGATACTTGTTCGTATCGACTGAAAGATTTCCACGTCCGTCGGAACTAACTTGTTAGGTATCGCAAGCATGACCATGATTTGGAGTCCTGTTTCAGTTTGCTAGTGACTGAGCCACATATCAAGTGGTGGAAGGTTTCCAGGTCCTACAGACTGTCAAGCCGCCAAACTTGCAGATATTGTAGTGCTCGGAGAGGGCATGATCATCCTCTTAGGAGCTCTGAATGGAGTTAACTGAGGAGTTTGGTAAAAAGATCAACAATACCAATCCCGAAATGTATGAACACACAAGTTGTCCCGGATTCCCGTTGTCTTGTCTCTGTCATCTCGCCCAATTGAAAGCCAACAGGTTGCATCAAATGGCACATGACTCGACCAGAATGACTACAGCTACGAAATGTCGTATGGCGATGGAACGAGACTAATCTCACCGCCGAATCGTGATGAATCTACTGGTAAGCCACGCGATACAGCCTGACACATTTTCGCGATAGCTTGCCTGGACAACTGGCCAATTAGAACCGCGGCGACAAGCGGTCGCGAAATTCGAACATTACGCGAAGGCAATTCCACCAATCGGGATATCTCCAATTTTTATACAACACCATGAGCTGTAAAGAAAACTTAAACCTCGTCCCCTTTTGCTGTGATCTCGTTTCTTTCGTTCGTGTAGGTTGGTTCAGAGCCAGTTCAATGTCTGTTGATAATGCATATCCGTTTGTCATTGTGAATGACTGAATTCTGTCTACAAATTTCAAGTCCAAATGCCCTAAAAGTACAAGGTATTTATCGAAACACTTCATCAAGTAGTAACGTATGTTTTGTGAAACATTAATTTCAAACAGCCGTGGCTATTAATGATCAGAAGTCTTATGTCCAACTTGAAGAAAACGTGGTCTAGCAAACTCTCAATTAGGATCATCAGAAATCACTGCTTCATCACGCGTCTGTCAATTCGCACGTACCGTCGTAGACCACTGCCCAGTGGATAAATAAGTTGTAAAATTGATCAAGCATTAATCGACATTGTTCGTATATTGTCTCCTTACCTAGGCTGACATCGCTGACGAGCCCAAATACAGGGCAATATCTTTTTCGACGGCATAAACCAACTTGGCTTCCATATGGTGATGCGTGGCACTTGACACGGGAAAACGGAATCAATTAACATTTGCCGGGATCCCGCAGCCTATTGCCACTCACGAGCACGGTGATCAAAATGGCGGATAGGACGCCAAATTAGCCTACCCGAGTAAGATAATTTGACTTTACAAAATATTCCCACAGCGTACATTAAGAAACAACACTTTGTGACGAACAAGGTCGTTCTAGATTATTCAGTTATATCGATGGGTAATAAAAAGTGCACTGGTATTTTTTAATCAACTATTGACTCTCGCGACCCGGGATCTAACGGGTCATCTTCCATTCACCACGTCAACTGCTTAATCACGTAACCCACCGCTATGTAACGATCCATTTTCGATTTATATTCCAGGGACCTTGTGATGTCAAACCCACGGTCCAGACATTGTCCAAAATTTGTAAAAATTGCCTTGAGAAAGACTACCTACGGTAGTCGAAACGTTGGCGAAGTACATCCACCAACAACGCTATGTTATTAACATTAAGTCATTCATAATTAAAAACCAATACATTGCTCATCGATTTTTCGATATACTCCTAAATCATTTGGTCCCAACAACTAATCTTTATGTCTTCAGACATCCAGGTTGATCATTGTTCATCGGAACTAACGGAGCGACTGACAGCAATAAAAATCGGATATTCGAGGAGTGCGAGACCGCTTGATGGTGCCCAAATATGACAGGCAATACCGACTGTACTCGTTAACACCTTTAATGGATTTGGGTAGATTTTACACGTAGCAAAAGCCAAAATTGCATCTATTTGATACCCGATTTTTTTCTCATTGACTTCTGATTTCGGTTGGTTCAACAATTACGGGCACGTACTGTGTTTTTACTCAAAACGGGGTCACGGAAAACTAACATCTGCCTGGATCACAATCAGCTTAAGTAATCGAGCAATTTGTCCGACCCGAATTCGAGCCAGCCGTGCAGAAATAGGACCAAACACGGTTGCCTGGTTTTGAACGAAAGGTTTCCGAAAGTCAATCAAAGAACCCGAACAATTTCCTATTTATGAGACCAGTTGACAATTGATGAGAAAAATTAAGATAAATTAACGTGACTGTTTTGTCAGTGTTACGAATGACCATAGGCAATTAGTCCAACGAGCAATCCGGTCGATGTCATTTTAGTGTCATTCTGAATCGGATACTTCGCGATGTTTTAGTCATCATTGAGTGTGCTCGGATTGTTTTAAGTCACAAATTGAGTTGGAATAAATGCATACTAATTTTGGACAATGCAAATGGAAAACGCGAATATAATAAACCCAGTCCAGTGCAGACGTCTCATTCCCGTTTTGTATTACCAAACAGTACAATTCTTCAGTCGACTAAATGGAAAACATAACAGTTAACACATTATTCGATCCCGGTCATTGAGGTGTAGCTGGAATGACGCGTAAAATATTTTGTTCCATTGAAATTTGTTGTCAGTTGTTGATTGCTATCAACTGACGATGGTGGTGAAACGATCCCAAAAATTTCTGATTGGCTCGTGCAGTTAGATGGCATTTTCCAATACCCCAAGCATTACAAACCAATGTAGAGTTATACATAAGATTAGTCAGTGTATCATAGAGTACTGTGAAACGGAACGATCAGTTGAGGGAACAAGCAAAGTTTGAACAGGTTTCATCCGAATCGGCTGAGCATTAATGAGGACAAATGAGAGTCCATTGCGAACTTTTGTATTGGTATCAGACCGGCCTAATTCATTCATGTAACGTTGTAGTGTTTGAATGTGACTGTCTCCTGGACGCATTTTCTGACCGTCGGTCACTTACCCATTCGGTAACATTCTAACCAGCACGATCCACTTCCTGATCTACGTTGCACAGGTTATCTAATAAGTAAAGAGGAGGAAAATTATTGCCCGAAAAAGACAATAATTATTGATCGTATTTTTTGTGCTCCAGTTCACTTCAGTTTGACAACCGTTAAGGTGGTAAAAAGAAAACGTGCTAGGGTTTTCGCCGCTACTTTACAAAACTATCGGGTCTAATGAGAAAAAGCGAACAAGTGATAATTCAAAAGCAAATGTAAGGTGGCCAGGCGGATAAGGCCATGGCGTTTGAACTTGAAGGTTGCGGGTTCGAATCCTCCCACCGCCGATCAACTTCCCCACTTGGCAGCTCTCTGTGAATGCCGGCCGCCTGTCTGGAACATGATGTACATTTACAGTCCATTAATAAAAAAAATAGAAAAATAAAAGATAAAAAGATACATGGAAGAGGGAATATGTCGAATGTAAGGATAACACTGACTACAGTATCCAGTCACATCATCCATTGCCCCCAACCAGCGTGATAGCATTCTAACTGGACCTACACGTGATTACAATTTTCGCGCTCTCTTGTCATTTCATTTGGCGACTATCTCGACGCACCTTCCTGCGATGGTTTCCCTCGAAGAACAGTCATCGTGTGGACACGCGTATCACTTATTCCGACAACCATAGACTGTTCACATTCAATGACTTTGTACTTGACTGTGTATGACTCAATACCCCATTCGTAAATTTGGAGCTGCCCAGGAGATTATCCTAGTGTGTATTAGTAATAAGAGGTCAGGTGTTTTGATTAAATAATTCACCCTGTAATATCAAAGCTCTACTAGCCATTAGGAAGCCATTGAAGCAGTGTACAGCTGTTTCATCTTTGTTAGGATTAATCAACAGTGAAAGATAGGTACAACATCAAGTGGTGAAGTTCAACAAACCGTTCAGAGCCTGCCCGGTAGCGTAAGGGCTAAGGCGTACGACTCAAAATCGTTCGTCTCGGGTTCGCGTGTTAGTTCGGGCGCGGTGCGTGTGCACTACTGATGATTCCTAGCAAGGATAGGACAACTGTACAGTGCTTCCATTGTTTCTTAATCATAAGTTGAGTGATCATACCACGTGGTGAATTATTTCGTATCACTTTTCTCACGTCTTCGACTGGCTTTAGTGATCCACCACCAGTAAAGTCTAACGGGAAGGAAGCAGGAACTAGGAGTCGATAGTTGTAAGCATTACTGATCGATATTATCACAAAAACGTGTTAAACTCCGAGATCACTGACACTAAGGTTTTCAGCTGCATGGTAGAATCCACCTTATTCGTGATGCCCTATAAACTTGACCCTTGATTGATAAGCGGATGTTACGTCTAGGCCAAAGATGCTCCAAGTTAGTGAGTGCCAACTGAGCTTTGTGTATCTGCGAAGACATTTCATCCTACATACGATCACCAGGTGAAATGTAAGTAATTAGACCCAACCATTGGACCTACTTCTTCTCCTGAAAGAGCTAGGTTCAACCTCGAGTCAATCCAATCCTGAGATGAATTTACTTTGTTTTTATTTTCATGACTATTGTTGCTTTTGTTATCAGGATGCAACGAAACAGTCGATTGAATCTAGTGACAGTTAATTCAAATTTAACGAGGTCAGGTCGGACAAAATCTATTAGCATGCAGCCAGTCGAATTAGCATGACTTGGTCTGTATGACAGATCTTGAACATGCATTTGGAACAACTGAACCGTAACAAGAAAACCCTCCCAACCGTGACCAATCAGATAAATTCCCGGAAGCTCGGTAGTATGACTAAATAAATTCCAGAGGACAGACTATAGGCCTAAAGTGCGAATGAACGGTGCGGCCATCAAATCCGGTTTCTGGTGCGTGACATGTTTCCGGATGATCAGTGCCAAGCCCTGTTTATCCCCTGGACGGATTAAAAAGGGCACACGACATGAACTATCCTCCATCATGACCGGGATCGCTCAGATGGATTAGGTGTCCATCACCAAAAGGTCAGAGGTTCGAACTCCAACTATGTCGGTCACTTCTTTGGTAAACGGCAAATCGCTGCCACTTGGCTCGTTACCACACCTGACCTATTGAGACCTTGTGTCGCTATGTGTCACTCCAAGTTTCAAGGTCACGGTCAGTCGATCTCCATCTCTGTAATGGGCCCCGGTGGCTGTAAGAAATGCTCTTTCTACTACACTGATGTGTAAAGTATATCGTAAAAATGTATGGTCGAGTAATGATTAGAAAAAATTCAATACCGTTAGTTTTTATTCCTACTGAGCTGCCGATACGAATGAGCCAGTTTTTCTTTCTTATTTTATACCAAGGTGCAAGTGACCGGTGACAATTTGTTTGAATTATTGTCGCTACACTTTGAGTTCCAGTCTCGTTATCGGGCAGAACGTACAAATCACTGACGCTCTTTAACCGCTGCTTATTTGCAAATTGAATTCCGATCCTCAAAACTGAACGATACCAAAAAGGAATAAATTTTCTCGGCAATTGCCTATTTATTATATGTGGGTTTTTATTTTCAATCAGTCGTCACATCCGCATTTCACCCAAGGCTCGGGTAAACAGAGAGTCGACCGATGAGAACTGAGCACGAATTTTGATCAAATTTTGCAATCACAAAACACAGCAAACGTTTGGCTCTATTGGACCAATTTATTCATCCGTTCCAAACAATGAGTTTCCGCACAGAAGTGTATTTCCTCCATTGGCCAAGCGGATAAGATTGCGACTTTCTGACTAGAAGGTCGCGGGTTCGAATCCTCTCATCGTCGGTCAACTTCTCCCCTTGGCAGCCCATTGGTGGCCGTGGTCGGCTTCCTGAGAAAACTGATGTGCATCTTCATTTCATTAATAAAGGAGGTAAAAGATAAAAGACAAAAGAATCTAATGATTTATTTTAGGTTCCCACAAGATAGGGTTCTTTAGCCGGGTTCATTGTTCATTCTATGGCCCTCATAGCCAATCCTGCCCCGCTCGCCTCTGAGGTTGTCACATGTCAGAACACTTTCAATTGGTTCGCAATCTAGGGCACCTGGCTGACTTCATACTTAGCCTCGGGTTTACTGTCGGTCCAATTCCAAACCAGTGTGTTGTTCAACTGACGTCAGAGTAGTTTGACAGCACTCCTGTTGTTACGTGTATGATCGTGACTTGTTTTTGTATGACTCACTGTACCAAAGCAAAGTGGCCCTGAGCTTTTGGCATCCGCACACAGCTTACCCATACAAGTAGAACTCACCATTACTCGTCTGTAGTCTGTGAGATTGATGTTACTTTGCTTGATTGACTGGCCGAGCTTCACCTTTCACACACGGATCTCAAGTTAGACCTGAATTGATGAGCGACGTTCGGTCTGAGTCAACGGAGCATCTGCCGCTTCGCCCATCAGAGCTGCGGGGTACTGACGGCTGTCATTGACGAAAGCATTACACAGGAGGGTACGATTATAATTGGTGGAAAGAATGATCGACCCCTCAGCACGAGTCAATCGGAAGCAATTGCCTGAAGAAACAACAACGACTGTGCCAAAAACGTTCCCCAACAGATAACATACGGGTACAGAAGAACCAGAAATCAGATAGACAACACGATTCTCCTAACTGATAGCAACAATTCAAGTCGTCACTCCAGACAATTGGACCAACAGAGCCAGAGAAGGGCCCAAAAGAACGAAAGCTAAAGTGTTCAGCATACGGTCTAATCGGCCCGGGAATGCTCAGCTAATCAGAACTTGAATCGCACGAAAGCCTGGTCTGGAAAGGACCAATATACACGGCCGATCAAAGTCATCGAACGGTGATTTGTTTCGCTTCGTAATATACGTGTGAGCCATTCGTTTACCTTCTTGCTAAAATAGGAACAAATTTGACTCGGAAGTTCCTGGTTAGCCTGGACAGCGGCCTTCAGACATTTGAGTTGCAAGCCTCCGGGTTGGAATCTTGTGTGCGATGGTGCACAGTACGCCACTGATGAACTCTCGTGAGAGTGAAACTCGAGTATGAGGTTGACCGGATAACTTCAAGTGGGTGATTGATAGGAGTATTCCGAATGACAGTTAGTCAAATATAGTAACATCATTTTCCCACACACGATTCACAATTAATTGTAAGTCCGCGCTGAAGACGGAATATCTTTAGATTGAATGTGTGCTTACGGTCAGTCGAAGGACTCACCTGATTGAAAAAGACAAACACGTTAATTCCGTTAAACCTAGACGAAAGTAGCTAGTACCAGGAGAGTCCATTTTTGCTGAAATGTCGGTAGACCGTTTGGCACGTACTGGCAACAAAATGACGATTGACACATCACAGTAAGCAATGCAATGATTCAGTGGAGGTCGACAGCATAAAAATCGATTTCAGTAAATTTCTGAGTTAAGTAATTGGAATTATTTTGGGAAATTAGTGGGATTAAGATTGACAGAACGATACACTATTTAGTATTTCTGTCCTGTCGGTTTCCTATTGTACCGGCTCACTTTACACCCGCGTGAAAACTCAGCATACTCACCATCAGACAAACCTACACACACAAAGTGTTCGAAGCGTACTGTGCGCTATTCTGCGAACACAGAAGAACTGCCGTACAAGTCAATTCTGGCTTCAGCCACGTTATTGTGAATCCATTGTAATTTGTTCTCCCTTGTGGGTGTCTTTTTAAACAATTACTTAAACACTGGACTCCCCGGAACATGTTGTGGTTCTTCGATTTGCCGTCCGTAATAGTAGAAAAGAATCTCGAAACAGTCTTCTGTTGTAAACAGAATTATATCACTTCTGGGAAGTCTGTGTAATGCCGGTCAGCGGCCGTTTGATGCGTTGAGCTTACCAGACAGATTTTTATCAAATACTTTTTGATTTTTGGTCAAACTCCTAAAAGAGGAGGTAGCCGCATTTACAAGCACATCGGTTTGCCGAAGTGTCGACAAGAAACTTTACCAAATGGGTCGTTTGTTTTGAGCGGCAGAATGCATGTTATACTAAATGAGTGCACAGTACAAATATACAGAATTTTTCTTTCCTATGAAATGAAACTTAGTTACGTAGGCGCCTCGATTCTTCCGCTATTACCTCTTTCAAAACAAAAATGTCCCACTAGAATCCCGTTAGGGGCGTGAATGGATGATAAGTTCACTTAAGAATCACATGATGATATATATATATATATATATATATATATATATATAATNCACTCCTGTTGCTACAGATTCGATTGTGGTGAGAAATATCAATCAATTCGGAGTGTACAAGTATGTGGATGTTTGGACAAGAGAGCATCGGGTACGCATACCTGACGAGCGACAATAACCGCCAAACCGGTCGTGTGCTCCCGGGCAAATTTTGTTTACGCATCCCGATACTACTTCCTGCTTCTATATATACATACATATATTCTGGGGCATTCTGCCCTCGTTCCTAAGGTTCGCTCAGCCCAACTGACAAACAATTATCAACGAATCACAGTTGTGATTCTTCTGTGGACTCTTGGACTCTTCGACGAAGAGCTTCCATGCACACTCCTGTTGCTACAGATTCGATTGTGGTGAGAAATATCAATCAATTCGGAGTGTACAAGTATGTGGATGTTTGGACAAGAGAGCATCGGGTACGCATACCTGACGAGCGACAATAACCGCCAAACCGGTCGTGTGCTCCCGGGCAAATTTTGTTTACGCATCCCGATACTACTTCCTGCTTCTATATATACATACATATATTCTGGGGCATTCTGCCCTCGTTCCTAAGGTTCGCTCAGCCCAACTGACAAACAATTATCAACGAATCACAGTTGTGATTCTTCTGTGGACTCTTGGACTCTTCGACGAAGAGCTTCCATGCACACTCCTGTTGCTACAGATTCGATTCTGGTGAGAAATATCAATCAATTCGGAGTGTACAAGTATGTGGATGTTTGGACAAGAGAGCATCGGGTACGCATACCTGACGAGCGACAATAACCGCCAAACCGGTCGTGTGCTCCCGGGCAAATTTTGTTTACGCATCCCGATACTACTTCCTGCTTCTATATATACATACATATATTCTGGGGCATTCTGCCCTCGTTCCTAAGGTTCGCTCAGCCCAACTGACAAACAATTATCAACGAATCACAGTTGTGATTCTTCTGTGGACTCTTGGACTCTTCGACGAAGAGCTTCCATGCACACTCCTGTTGCTACAGATTCGATTGTGGTGAGAAATATCAATCAATTCGGAGTGTACAAGTATGTGGATGTTTGGACAAGAGAGCATCGGGTACGCATACCTGACGAGCGACAATAACCGCCAAACCGGTCGTGTGCTCCCGGGCAAATTTTGTTTACGCATCCCGATACTACTTCCTGCTTCTATATATACATACATATATTCTGGGGCATTCTGCCCTCGTTCCTAAGGTTCGCTCAGCCCAACTGACAAACAATTATCAACGAATCACAGTTGTGATTCTTCTGTGGACTCTTGGACTCTTCGACGAAGAGCTTCCATGCACACTCCTGTTGCTACAGATTCGATTCTGGTGAGAAATATCAATCAATTCGGAGTGTACAAGTATGTGGATGTTTGGACAAGAGAGCATCGGGTACGCATACCTGACGAGCGACAACAACCGCGAAACCGGTCGTGTGCTCCCGGGCTAATTTTGTTTACGCATCCAGATACTACTTCCTGCTTATATATATATTCTCACCAGAATCTTGTTTGTCTGACCGGAATGTGAATGGGTCGGGAATCCATTTTTGGAATCATAACTAAGATCGCTGGTTGCCTTGTGTAGGCAAGGCACTGCCATCCTACAGACCAATGGCCCTGTAAGTATATTTTCAGTCAGTAGTATGTTCGCGAATAAACAGATTCCCGGAATCATTAGACCGGCTTCGTGGTTATCGCCATCTTATACAAACAAGATTCTGATGAGAACTTATAATCGAAGTGTTCAAGCGTATAGATGAATTGGTACGAGAGTACCGGGCACGCATACCTGATGAGTGGCAATAACCGCAAAACCGGTAGTGCGCTTCCGAGACTCTCCGAATATGTACAAAATGCAATACACATTAAGTATCACCGGGCCCACGACTGAGAAGAAAACAATGAGAAAGAAGGAAGAAAGTAAAGGGAACTTTGTACACATCAACATGCATTTTCTTCCATTCTCCACCTCAATTTCCTCGGCTATCCATCGTAATTCGTGGCTTATCGATAAACGTTGCATAACCATGTTGCCCTAACCGAATTGAAGGATTGTGTAAAAAAGCCGGCTAAGGACTGTTTGACCTACTGTTCAGTACACACGACCATCGGGTGCGGTTAGATGTCAGGTTTTGTCCATACGCTACGTGCTTCATCCACTATCCGCAGTTGGTTAGACATTGGGACTGACCCATGTCAGTAAGCAACGTACAATTCCTTACATTAAACATTCTTTTTATTCTTTTATCGTTTTTTCCTTTATTAATGAGACAACAATGTACATCATTTTTCAGGAAGGGGTCACGATCAACAGAGGGCTGCCAAGTGGGGAGTGTCGACCGGCGGTGATAGGATTCGAACTCATGACCTTATCTGCTTAACCACCGCCCACCAGGTGCGTAGATGGAATAGCTATCTGAAGTCACTCTGGGCTGTTTGGTTGATATTTTCATAGGTCATCTGATCCACTAACGGAATAAGGGGAGTATGCGGCCTTGATACAATACTCATTATCGTTGGAATAACTAACGGTGAAAGTAGATTTTCAGATAGTTTCAGTGGTATTCGCCAAATGTGTGGCAGATTCACCGCGATGCATATAAGACAAACACGTTTATTCCCTAGACTTTAACAAGTGTTCTCGATCAAACAAGCCAACTAATGAATCCGATACTAGAAAAAAGCTCATGGATTGTGTCCATATGATGAGAAATACGGGCCTTTTTAGAATTTTTCCCTACCAGAAGAACAAAATACACTTACCATGAAATGATCGATAAACATGAAAGACTAACAAAAACACGGGGGCCCAACCAAGTCCATTCAGACACAATCAAGTGGAAAATCTGCCATCCGAAAACAACTGAGAGTGGAGAAGGATGAGGGACCAGGTAGCAACCGATTGAACTCGCTCACCTACCCGGCTGATCCGTGACAAAGATAACAGCAAGGTAGGCGAAAGACCCGTTGTCTTCACATCACAACCAAACTGCTAATTAGTCCACAAGAGGATGCCCAGCCATGTAACTAAGCCGATCAGAGAACCAGCTCGATCACCGGGTCACTGAACATGTTTCGACGTTTCTATAGAAATCCTGAATTGTTCGTTTATAACGATGGTATCATCTCAAGCGGAAATAATCAAGTCATCGATTATGTAACACCGAAACGAGCGACGAAAGTGTGTGACTCCAAGCTACTTTAAATTCACGCACAGTTGACGACTGCTCGAGCCGTTCGAGGCCTTGACCATTTTCAAAGTTCAACCCGAACTTTGTACACAGCTTGAATGGGTTACCAATTTGACCTTGTCATAGTGATTGAAACAATTGGTTTCTCGCGCTAACTTTGATCAGTTGTGTTTTTTGGCGATGAGAATAACGGTATCGCAAGTGAGTTCTGTTCGCAACGTATCGAAATAACGATGCACCACATGAAGTGTTTATTGATCAGTAGTAGCACAGATTGAGGAAAGTTGGCCACGACAACCGAAACGTCGACAAGTCAACAATTACTTCGACCACGTTGTGTTGCCGATCGATAAAATTTGTCATAAAAGATCTATTCTCTTCACTGTTTTCCTTGGTTAATTGTTTTTACGGACTGTAAACCGGTCACAACGACTGTGGTGTGCACATGCACAAATAACACGAAATGGTGCAGGATGTACTATATGACTCAGTGGGCAGTGCCTGGCATTCACTTTCGTCCTCTCGCGTTGGTGTGAAGGTTTCGCTAAATGAAGAAAATTTGCTACTGGTTATCATATGCAAGCAATTCTTGAATTTGAGACGGGCACATCCGCCTATGTCAAAGTATTTCGAGACAAACTGAGCATAATAGACGCCTCGCAACAGTCGAGGGAATATTGTAAAATTTAAAGGGCAATAAAGACGTCTTTTCACGGGAGTCTAAGCCGCATTCTCCGCTGTGTAGTGGATCACAAATAATTTCCGAAACACTGTAGAGCCTCTAACCATCCACAAGAACAGTCCCGAACTATTGGATCTTTTTAGTCAATTCACTGGAGATTACAGACATTCAAATCGTATCCAAAAGAAAGAGATTAATAACCGTTTTCATTAACTACTGGGGAACATCCGTTAATGTGAGGTTATTGATCAGGTTAAACACATGACTATGTAACCAGTGGTATCAACCCGTGAATTTCACGGCAGAAATTCCATTCGAAGTTGTATACAACACCCAGTTTGTTCTGGCCTCCGTCATATTTATACATTTTCTTCTGGAAGGCGATTCAGTTAGTCAGTAAAAGAAAACGTGGCTAGAAGAGTCGTCAAAATTTATAGTTACCATGGCCACTGAAGAGGCTAATCACTCAGTTTATTTGCCCTTGCAGTTTCAATCTTCTTAATCGTTTGCTAAGTTGTTGGGCTTCAGTTTTCCAAACGGTGGGACTCGGCGCTTTACCACAGTAGTCCACTTATCGAACTGAGCCTCCCACCTCAACCCGTCCGGGTATTAATCCACTGTCCGTTCGTAGTCTCTAGCCCACCCATCTCTTGAACCAAAGGGTACTGCAGCATCCATTTACCATCCCAAGATGTTCTCGTTAATTATATGTAGTCTTGCTGTCTCTTAGCATTTGGATCCTATGTACATCGTGGCCTAAATGTCGACTTATTGCGTACACAGTAAAGTCACCAATTTCCTTCGCTCGTTTCGTGAATGAATTTGGCTGTGTGCATATGTGCGTGCGTGCTTGCATACGAGCGTACCTGCGTACGTGCGTGCGTACGTGCAAGCAAAGCAGTTAAGTATCTGATTATCATCAATCACCATTAGCAATGCCAACAGTGTCTTGACTTGCTTCAGACCACATTGATTTACAGGCTGATGAACTTTATATCAACGAACGAGGATCCGCTAACCCTGCTTCAGTAGATCTCCGTACCTAGTCCACCACGTCATGCTCATTACGGTTAACTTGACTTTCTTGTCACCGTCGTACGCGTAGGCAGGCGTAGATTTCAGTGTCAGTGTCGCGTGTATGCGTGTGTTTACGATTGGATAGGGCTTGATTATCCTCGTCCCAAGCTGTCTGAGGTCCGATCTGACCGATTCGGATCACGTGTCCAATTTACTTTACTTGAGCATATTATTCGCGAAACGGGCGAAAAAAAACTAGTTTGTGAAGTAGGCAAATTAAATTAATTTGGGAATGACAAAGCGAGTGAAAATTTGGCCAGTCTGATGAAGCAAAATTTACCGAACAAAGCGAATAAATTGAGTTTCTACGAAATGGATTCGTAAATCAGACTAGAATAGTAAACAGTTTAACCAATAATCGATTGCATGTTTATGTTAATTAGTCAGCAAACCTGACCGGAATATGGCCGAATAATACACTACCGAAAAATACCTTGCTCGAATTGAAAAGCGTTGAACTTCGGTCAATCTTGTTACCCTGTTTCTTGCTAATATGACTCGGATCGGCTGTAATTTGTGCCACATATGCTGGTGAATCAGGATGTCCGAGTGGACCAATTTTCTCCGACCGTTGGGCTGTTTGCACCTGACACAACATTTCGTTTACGTTCAAGTAAAGAGCTGCCTCGATGGAATCGTGTGCCTCAACTCCGTGTGTTGAGCTCACCTGTGCACGTTTGAATGCAAAACGATCTAGACCTTACATCAGTGAGAGCATCGTCACAGTTCAAAGTTGATTAACTGGGAGATGGGGATCCGCACTTCGTTGCCGACGCATGAAATTTGGGATGATGTATTCTAGAGCAGGAGGATGGTAGAAACTACGGAAAGTGAATCTCGAACGAAAACCTCAGAACAGAGTCCAATGCCACTTATCAAAAGTCCGGTTTGCATAAGAAACGAAAGCGAACAAGCGAAACTCCAAGTTCGCTTCATCTCCAAACCGGTCTTATGTTTAGGGTTACAGATTACAATTCCAAATTGTGTATACTCGTTCACTGCATATGTAGGCCGCAAAATTAGGTGCTTGTCCAAACGGGTCACTGAGTATCATCCGGAATGGCTGAACCCTGGAGCAATCAAACCTATTAACTGTGCTATTTGCTAAGTCAGACGACTCGGGAAATGTGGCTGAAGTGTTCCGCTCTATCTAAAACGTTTCGTGTAGACGCTCAAGCTTTGCCAAATTTCGCTTCCTCCCAGTTGCGGAAGCTGTGAACAGTCGACTATACAATCCATCACTTTGTGCCGTGCGAACATCAGAGCTCACCCGGGTCACTGCACAACTATCCAAAGGAATTACAGTTCTGGTCCAGAGTTAGATCTGAATTACATGCGCCCATCTTTTCTTTTTTCCACACTTGACTAGTTCACTTTGGTCTACCACCGTCGTTGATATTAGTCAGTATTGAGCGTGATGCAATGATCAGCTCAGAAATCACGGAAAGGGACCTTGCTCGCCAAGTGGTATTTTCCCCAAGGAGTTCTGCGTGACTATTTGAACATTATCACTACATGCAAATGAGCAACTAATAGTACACAATCAAAAGTTTTCGTAGCCGAGTTTTGTCTGTTGCGAAGCTTAAAACTAAAGTAGATTTGCTAAATACCTTTAATTTTCCACACTCAATTGTTAGTCTCAACGAGCTTTTCGCACTGGGCTGGACTCGAGATAGGCATGGCTAAGTTTATAACTTGCAAACCGGTTCTACGTGTATATGAATGCGCAACCATACGACTGACTGGGAATGATCAGTTCCCCGTTCGGTAGTCTACAGATGGTCCCCGTCAACTTCTCCTCTTTGCAGCTCTGGATTGGCTGCGTCCTCTTTCCTGAAAGATGATGTACACTGTTATTTCATTAATAAAAGAAGTAAAAGATAAAAGATCAGTGGTTTTCTAGTACTTGGATTCGCCGAATATGACGTCTGAATTGATATCATCGCGTCATCACTCGGAGCCAACATACTGATAATGTCATTTTAACTAGTGATGAAACGTTTGAGATGTAGCCATCAAGTACAGCGATTCGATCTTCTTTTCCACCGATTCCTACTGATCGTTGTTTGTAACGCGATTTCTGAGTATATCGTTTGCCAAAACAACTTCTCTATTACGCAGAACAACTGAGGAGTCTTAGATTATCTAAGTACAACATTCATAAACATTGTAAATCATTTTGAGAATTAATGCCTTGGAAAATTAGCATTCACAAATTTACAGTGCCTGCCAACTAAACAGAAAAAACTCATCTCTGTGTGGACTCTTTCTTTCAAACTCACGATGGGCATGAAAAGACAATAAATAAGACACCTAAAATTTGATTTTCACTATGTCTCCGTTTGCCTCGCGATCTGGAAGCTGACGAGTATCGTGAGACAGAATCGATTCGGACAACAGTTTATTACGTTTTCATTTTATAACTTGGATGGCACACATATCGCTCGAGTTCAGTAAATCAGTGAACGGTCAAATGCAGTCCAAAATTCCTTTCCCAGTTTGTTCGAAATTTCCTCACGAACCCATGGGAAAAAAACGGATGAGAGATTTACGACCGGTGAGAAAAGAACCGCACTTTTATTATTTATTGTAATGAACTGAAGTGATATTTACGTGAGGAATAGATCAGAGCAAGTATCCAAAAAGACCGTTGCCTAACGTGAAGACAAATAAGCTAGAATGCAACCAGAATGCAGAATTCTCTAACCAAACCAAAACGAATTATGTGTTTGGATGAAATTGCTCATCATGTGATATGGATGCTGAATTTATCATTGGGAAACCAGAGTAGCAGTATTGTACAGTTCCTTCCGCCCTATTAGGAATCGTCAGCTGTGGATATCCACCGTGTCCGATTGAAGACGCGAACCAGAATCAATGCCTAACAGCGATAAAAACGCTGTACCAAACTTTCGTGATCTCTTAATAGCGAGCCCAGCATTGATGCCACACGGTGAATAAGTTGGTGAAATCAAGCCATTTCTGTGAAATGAAAATACGCAAAACCAAATCTTGACAGCCAAGTGGTCAGGTCGATAGAATCTCGGCGTTTCGGACTTCGACAGCCGGATTCGAGTTCTCTCACTGCCGATCAACTGTTGATTTTTTTAAATTTCCTACTTGGTAGCCGTGTATTTTTCGCGTCCCACTTCCTGAAAGATGATGTACACTGTGGTCTCATTAACAAACGAGAGAATAGGTACTACATTTTACAGCAACTGGTTAATGTGAAAACGTCAAGACGCACGATTCTCATTCACCTAATTCAATGACTGATGCTTGTAACTTTCTCGTTGTTCCACTACTAATTACCAAACGGGTGGCTCGACCGACCGATGATAAGCGTAGTTTGATTAACTTACTAGCACGTCTTATGACTCACAATATACTGTATGCCGAGGCCCGTCTGTCATCGGTGTCGGCTCAATGCCATCTGTCACCGGAGATAATCAGGAAGGAAACCGAAAAAACTGTACGAAACTCTGTTTTTTTTCAAGTCGTATTTCACTGGACTGGCACATGCACACACATACAAACATGCACTTTCAAAATGACTCATTTCCTAAAGAATTGACCAATTCAAGACTCTTAATGGTCTGAGCAAACTAGAAGTTGCTCGTAATAAGAGAAATATATTCTTCTTCTTTGTCATTCAATTCAGCAACACCGAGTCTAATCAAATACGGTTATTGGGAGTTTTCGAAAAATCCAAGTGCCCGAGCTATTCGGAAGATATTTTATCTGATGTTAGATGAGCATTGAATTGAGAATTGTATTGTATTGCCTGGACTTTGGCATACACGGATGCATGTAATTCAGTCAAAAAAGGATGCGTTTTCCATCTCATCAGAATAAATAATCGGGGAAAATAGTCAGTGAAGAATAACCACTTGAAATTCACGACAGATTGAGTAGATAAACATTCATGATTTGTTCTCGATCGGTACGAATTCGGCCTAGGTAGGGAACAGTTAAGTTCTTATAGATATTTACACGAGAGAGTATGAGACGGAAGGTAAAACATGTCCGTAATTTATAGAAGTGTTTCTTCTGTCTTCCTAAGCCCTTCAATGTGGGTCAAGCAATACGGTCGTTACAGAGAAAAAGTGTTTCTACGAGACAACAAGCACTAAAAACTAGTTTGAGTGTATGTACAAAAATGGTGATACTGCTATTTAGAAAGTGAAAAAAAATCACAAATTTACATGAAAAATCTTTGAAGAACAGAAAAATTACGCAGTAGTATTTTGATTTGATTATACTCCTTGAAAGATTGGGAAAGTATACGTATTTTGAGGAAGTCGATTCGTAGACTCACAAACAACCCGACAAAATGTTTATCCAAACAACGTCCAGCTCCCGTTTTAAAGTACTATCGATCCTGTCTTCCGTTACTTCTTCAGGGAGCTAACTCCAGTGCTTTATAATTCTGAACTGAGCGCGAACGGTCTTAGTGATCATCAATTTGATTGGTTTCAGGAGGTATCAAAAAATGCACAATTAAAACGAGAAAACACTGATTAGTTAAACCGGTATTTCCCTAGCCAACAGGCTGAACAGTTCCAAGGTGAAAGTCAGTGGTTCAACCTCCGGGCAAGCCCTAGGTAGTAGGGGACCGGTATACCCCAAACATCACCGCAGTTAGGACGCATGTGACCTTGAAACAATCGTTGCTCCACAATTTACACGAATACCCCTATGCAACGCATCCTAACATAAACGTACTTTAATTGCTTGCAACGCACAAACTCGACAGCGGAATCCACGGCTCAGTCAAGTTTGCGTCATCAGGTGCAAACTGAACAAAAGGCCCCGTTGTCGAAAAGCCTGAGTGAATTGCGATTTGGTCGGATTTCACACATGATGATCTCAGCTTTCACTCGGCCAGATAAACAAACGTGTTCATACACGGGAGTTTGCGGCAAAATTCGATTCCGAAAGGAT
Source organism: Fasciolopsis buskii (assembly GCA_008360955.1). Taxonomy (NCBI): domain Eukaryota; kingdom Metazoa; phylum Platyhelminthes; class Trematoda; order Plagiorchiida; family Fasciolidae; genus Fasciolopsis; species Fasciolopsis buskii. The sequence goes on along the minus strand of LUCM01003634.1, from coordinate 181,785 downwards.
GGTGATTATGGGAACGCAGAAGGGAATGGAATGCAAGTTGTGATCATCTGGTCACCGTTTCTTACGACACTCGGATAACTCATCTTGTTTTCAGGCTAGCTTCGCTATGAACTTCACATTGGGTGATAAGACTGAAGCGGTCTTGTTAAACGTGTCCGGTTCCAGTTTATCAGGGTACGTGTGATAAGTCCAAACATTTGTATCATAGGAAAAAGAGACTCGTATCATCCACTACATGGACGAGGACGATCAGATTCGCGGAACCGGATTCCTTTCATCACGGATGCCTTTCAGTAATCCACAACTGAAGAAATCTTGATCGTCTTACAAAATTTTATTCGTGCAGACGCTCAGCTCCCTAACAAGAAGTTCGGGCAACAGATTTTTTAAGTACTTCATCTGCAATGTGTGCTTTACACGATCTATGCTTTTATCGTTCTAAATTTCACCATGATAGTGTATTGAAAGACGAAAATGCAGAAGAACGAGTGCTTGTAGTCAAAACGGGATTAACTTTGTATAAAAATATAATCTAGGATTAAGCTGCATTCCATTGTCATGGTAGACTAGATCACAGAAATCAAGTTTACTGGGAGTTCTATTGTAACGGTATCACTACATCAATTTCAAAAGTAATCGCATGATTCGGCCGTATGATAATACTCTTATTAATTCATGTTTCTTATTTGCAACTGGGCTGGTTCGAACTAAGTGTTTTGCTAACCAAAAATGATTCGTAAAATAGTCGACTATTTGGCAGCTTTTTAGCACGACTTTGCTCTAAGTGTCCGTGATTGATGTCTCGAAACACGAAGTGAAATCACGACTGAAGCACAATAAAACCGATCGTGGGCACCGTGAATTGCAATAAGAGCATTGATCATTCACTAACGAACGAACACAACGAGAAGATCCCAAGAGGAAGGGAAATATGTTCAAATTTTATTCACTACTCGTGGATTGATGTACAAAATTGGACTTATCCCGAATGGTGAAATAATATATTTCGTCCAATCGCTTTCGACGAATGTTTGGAAAATAAACATATGCCAGCATACTCGAAGGAAAATCGTTCGAAAGTTTCCGTTTGCACACGGTTACGGAAAAAGTTTGGCATTCCGTTGCTTGGGCAAAAGCAGTTTTGATCGATTTACGCGATAGCACTAGACCCTTGATTTCAATTTTGACACGGGGTGGGGGGGGATCGCACGGCACGACTTTGACTAGACTCTCAGGCCCCTAAAATGTTGTAACCCCCCTGTCCGAACAAACAGAAAGTGCTAATTTGGTTTGAAAAAAAACGTGAATTTTCAAAGTTTCAATACCATAAGTTGCAATCTTCTAAAATATTGCAATAATTCAAAAGGTATGTTGATAAGCAGTACAGCAATGCGATCGTGAATTTGTTGGGGGAATGGGCGCAAATTGTGTTAGTGAGATTGTGCAGCACTGCCAAAGACTTCCAAGAAGCATTTGAAATAAACTGCTCGTAGTTTTTCGTCTTCTATCGATGACCGGGTCCGAGCTCTGATGCTAACCAATTAACCGCAATCGTCTTGTCTAGCAAAAGTGAATGATTTGGTAGTCAACTGCTTTCTTCCCTGAAGTTGATTTACGCTATTTGTTCCTAAGGTAACTGGAAACATCTATGGAATCGACAATATCTGTGTTGATTGGACCTTGAAGTTTGCATGCGGAGTTCACAGCACGGTCTTCTATTCTCCGGATTTATTTTATCTCAAGACTCGCATTTTCTCGCTCGTTCCTTAACTCCCTACGCTCTCAACGGATTAACAACCACATGACTCACATTGCTCGGCCCAAACCTAACGAGAGTTACTCCTCATTGGATCGTCAAGTGTCGTCGATCCGACCACTTGAATTTCCGCTGTCTCAATCGCTAAAACCCGTTTCTGATTGGATTTTTGCATCATCCTAGTCCAAAATAACGTATACAAGTTTTATTTTATTTTCATTTCGTGACTTGAAGAGTCCGAAATCCGACCGAGTTAGCTGTTGCATTTCTTGTTAACAGCGTTTCTTTCAGTTTCTTTCGATTAGATTTTGCTAATTTTTTCTAGAAACCCGTTGAGATCTTCACATTTTTTCCTGTCAGTCGCATGAGTAGCTGAACTCCACGCTCAATCATGACATATACATGACACATTCCCACCTTTCATTCACCCGTCAACATTGTCGATTACCGATGGATAATTATGGGCAGTGAATCATCAGTTGATGCGAATGCGAACAGTGAAACGCATGTGAATGCATCGTGAATCATTTCACCCATTCCAGAATAGGACGAAATGACCTCTGTACACCGATGCCAACGAACACCAATCCGATCAGTCTGACAAACAAACCACGAAATCAGATCGACGAGGTGTTGCATCATTTCTTAGAAGCACACGTTTCCTACGGGTTGGACGACGTGTCGCAGTTGAATGTATATGCGCGCACAGTTTTGAAAATACCCGCGCTAGCAACTGACATCTTGGTGCAGAAGTCAGAAATTGTGCTTCATTTCCGTTTCCTCGCATTCGTAACAAGTGAATTTAATCAAACGGTGTATGACATTATTCTGCTTCATGGGTACGGATATTTCAGTGTGCAAATTTTTTATTTGAAGAATATTTTTTATCCTCTCCAAGGTCTGAAGTACAAGCGCCACTTCCGTTGATTTCTCCTTTTCACCGAAATCGATTTGCGCGGTAAAACGTAGCGCCATTCTTTAGTACTAGCCCCACATCTAAGCACGAGGACCAAAGGCATTGTGTGAAACTGTCATTATCTTATCGATGTCCACATCAGTGTGTCGAAAGAAAATCCTTCATCGCGGCACGATTTTTGTCCATATTTTGGAATACGAGCGAAGCTACCGAAACATTTTCAACGTCCACAGTCGTTATCCACGCGCTATTTCGAAATCCGGTTTTTCACGAGCCCTGGATTCAAGCAGCTTCAGTCGATCGTCTTGATTCTAGCTCAGTTCCACCTACCTCAATCATGTGGGAACGATCAGACTTCCTCCGGTGGGTCAAAGACGTATGTGTCCCTATTCGGCAATATCGAAAGATTTGCACAGTTCTGCTAAGGTCAAGCCCGCTTGCCCATTGTTCGTTGTTTGGCCTTCAAATCGAACGCCTACCATCCCCTCATTTGAGCTTGCCACAAAGCCAGACCACTTCAGCCCGTCCCCGAACTAGGTCGCTCGACTGATTCCGTAATCGTATTAGGAGCCCATCGAGTTCCAAACCCGTACCTTGTTCAACTGACGTCAGAAGAGCTTGTCGGTCAGCCTTGCTCTTTTGGACATAACCATGAGTCACTTGAATGATTCACCGCCCCAAAGCAAAATGGTCTTGAACGTTTGGCATTCGGTTGTAGCTTCTATTGCTTACACGTTGCGAAAAGCCTTCATCATGGTCACGGTTTTGTTCAGGCACACCCAACAAACTGCATCGCTGTCACGACGACTGATCCTTCCCTTTGCTTTGCTTGCGTCCTTTTTCATGCTGGACGCAGTCCAGTTAAATGACATCCTTCAAAAATAGATTCAAAAGGCTGAATTACCCCTTGGTCTATATGATGGATGACTGGGGCATAGTTACCAGGGCAGACAGTGTTTCCGCACGGGATACTGAAGCAAAACCGAAATGAGTAGACATGTCTTATTCCCGATGAGTAGAACTCTGTTTTCCATAATTCATTTGATAATTTAAGTCCCTCGATCAATCATGTCAGTGAAAAAAATATCCATAATATTTGCAAGACTCGTCCTAGCAAAGCCGCTGGAACAGCGTGTATTCCAGTGTCCACTGGAGTCGGCTTTTCACCGAAGGCGATCAAAAAAACGGAAATTTTCCAGCGGTTGCCAAATCATGACATCCTTCTAACTTTCATGTGCAAGGGGAAAATTAATGCGACACCACTTCATCGGTACTGAACAAAATTGTAACCAATTTACTGCTCCTTTCAGTTTTACAGTTCATTCAAAATCATATCTCTATCGTCAGTATGTATCCCTCCTTCAACCAACCCTAAAGCTGATGAAACACAAGAGAACCTCTGGCTGACTTCGTAAGCATTCACTCCACATTCTACTTTCCAACGGTTAAATGAACTTTTAAAACTCGGATATCTTGCCTGTCTAAAGTGGCAGCAAAGCCTACTACTGACTTGCTACAAATCCGCATTTCCATAAAGGCTATTTGATTGCGTCTTCTGTGAATCCGGGGAAAACTATTTTGTCCCAATTTCAAATGGCAAAATTACACACTAACGCTAGCAACGAGACAATCTGGCAAAATATTTTTTTGTTCGTAACCACAAACTATTTGCGATTTCGCACATAAAAGACCAAAAAGATTAGCTTTAAATGTTCCCATTGGGTTTCGGGTTCAAGATCAGTTGGAGAATCTTTACTTCCTCACTAGGCAGTATTTTGATTCTCATACTCCCGACCGACTTTCCAACGCGAACCGCAGGGTTCTGTCCACGGCGGAATGCGAACAACCAACAGACGACTTTATTGCTCATCATTTGGCGTCTCATCGCGAGCAACCAGAAGCTAAATTTTACGTATTCATTTTCATAGTTATCTAGTCAGGTTTGTTTGCTCGTAAATAAGGACATCTGAAGAACCGTAACTGTCTGAGGATAATGCTTTTCAAAGCTGAATAACGATGGGAAATTAGCCTTCGATGTTTGGCCTTGAAATTATTGGAGACGCTTCGCGCACTGCTGAATTTTGAGGGGGCTATCTATATTTGATAGTTATAAAATGTCTCATCATTAACATCAATTTGAGGCCAGATGATTGTGCCAGAGTGACAGTTTTCGTGAGATGGAACAAATTCTGACAACACCAAAAAGTTGCTCACTAGGGATATAAACATTGTAATGGATTATCAACACAGCGATCTATAAAATATATTGACGGAGGAATATCATTGCTAATTTGGAATGAACCGTTATGGTCTACTCTATCATGATCCATTTACTGGTCGCTTCGAGCCCACTTTTGAGTTAACCACAAACGAGACAAACAAGAATAACGATAATCAGGTGGGCTTTGCCTTCAAAAATGGTCTCATTTTAGATATTTTGTTCTACAATTTCACCGCACCGAACTAGCGAGTAAGGTCATACTAGTGTACATACGGGATGATGATAAATAATAACAATAATAACAAGAGCATCTGAGTTGAAATTTCGTGAAGTGTGTGCCGTTCAAATCCAGGAAATGCAACATTCACGGTCCAGTTAGCGTCATTCCTGCGGAGTCAGAGGGAGAGACATACACGCGCACACACACAAATCGGGGGGTGGGTGGGTAAAGACAGACAAGTACGAACAAGAGCGCGTGAAACACCGCTTGTTTACCCAGGATCGTCCCGGTTGGGTGACTGTTTTGCATCGGATTCAAGCGCAAATCAGTGAATGAGCCGACCCCATCACCTATCCCATCCGGTCGGGTGATTATGATGTACGCGTTACATATTGTACCAAAGGGATGGTACCAAACAGGTTGACTGGAGCATGCCAAATGTCTCGCCGCAGCGCGCGGGACATTGAGATCGGGAAGAATGGGACTTTCCAATTTCGAGTGCACTGCGGTTCATTTGAAACAGACTGTGAAAGTCGCATTGCTATTTGGCGCATCGGCACAAGGGAGTAATTCATAGTGGGTTTACGACACCGTCAGGTGGCTGCCACTTATTCGTGTGACAATAAGAAACGACAAATTGTGAGGCGATTTTGTTGTAAAAACTCCATAGCAAAATGAATACCGAAGTAAATGACAGACAGCAATTTGGTTTCCCTTCTTACTTCATTTGCCTCGTCCAATCTTGATTGAATTCTATTGTTTCATCGTGGTACAAGGTCATGGGTAGAAAAGAGCGAATAGCAAAATTTGGCTTCTTTAAAGTTCGCAAAAAAACGAAGAATCTAGGCTTCGTTATCAAAGATCTCATTATGTAGAAAAAGACTTTGCAAATGTTTACAATCCGTTGTCGAGAATGTTACTGACATCGACGATAGCGAAGATGATGATGGGTCCGAAGCTGGTGATGCAGCATCGGACAACAGTGACGAGGATGATGGCAAAAGATCACTAGTTCATATTTGTTTGCGTCCGTGGCTCGTATCTGTTATTGATATCGACAATTGGGGGCGATTTTTCGTTTCCAGTTTAAAAAAATGCCGTTGTGTTAGCATGAAGAAAAAGAAGCGGCCGTCTGGTCACATCTCTCCTAGAAAGTCACCTTCAAATTATTGTAATCATCTATGCGATTCTGTTCCGGTGTGGAAAGCAAAATTTAGTAATAGAGCCATTAGTTAGCCACAATTCAACAACCATCGAATGTTTCATGATTTGTTTTAATGATGCGCACACGATGTATTGAAATCTCGACAACTGTATGCCCGCTCAAAAGAAGAGTGTCCACGGTATCCGAGGCGTGGACCTAATATGGCTAATTTCGCTCACGGTCACCCCTCAATAATGCGGTGACTCCAAGTCAGCCAGATCTGTAAATACCGATCCCGGTTAGTAGTGCAAAGTAAGTGGCGTTTGATTGGAGTAACAAATGTTCGACATTCGAACTAGTGACTGGCATTCATTCGGACAATCCGTCATTCCTATCCTATTTAACTCGTGATACGCAATCCCAGCTCATCTAGGAATCCGTTTTTGAATTGTACTGCAACGCAAACCATGGACAATGTGGTCCGACAACCGTCTTCCCGTTCGTCATTATGACACCCCGGGAGCAATTCGACATCCACTGTTTATGATGACAAGCGGACATCTGCTTGAAGTCAACCTCATACGGGAGATTTTGGTCCTAAAAGAGAACAGTTGGTTAGCTCTAGGGGACGAAAAGATCGCGATTTCGTGGAGAAACCGTGGCAGTGGAGAATCCGTGGCACTGGAGAATCCGTGTCCACCTGTTTCATATTCGTCTGCTGCCTCGTGTCGGGACCATATCGAATAGCAAGTCCGGCAGTGTAGTCGGGATATGATTCAAATGACAACCACGTTTAATGGTTGTGCGTGAAATACAAGTGAACTGAACCATAGCTCAACTACGCGTGAAAGAATATCAAAAAGGGATACGATGTATGGTCCACGCACTCACTGAACCCGAGGATGAAATAAACACCACTTGAAAGATGATTGGAACGATTCGCCGATTGGATATTCAAATTTATTCTGCACAAGACATCTACACCACTCGATGTTTGTCATGACAATACACGAGTATTCGGTTGCAATTGTTCTTTTAGATCAAATTTATCGATCGACTTTCAGATGTTTTGAGGTGACACGAGCCGAAATCGAACTGGCGACTGTCCACTTAGTGAGCAGACGCTCTACCAGCTCATGGCAACGAATTCTGGACGTGCAGTGCTTGAATGTATTTTTCTTTCTGCATAACATTTGGTTCTTCGTGCCAACTAAAAACAAATAAGGGTTAATTATAAACTTTTAACTGGATCTTGCCTGGCTATGCTACTCGATTCGGTTGGGAAGTGACCGACGAGGTAAATCAGTTAGGACTAGATCAGTTGCAGAACTGGATGCTATGTTAGGTAATTTGCCTTCGAGAGTCGTAACTATCGTAGTTCGTTGGCGGAACATCTGGCCAGCAAGTGGAAGGTTGCCGGTGAGATTCCGGGTCGTAGCGTTGACTTGTGAATGCAAAGTGTGTAAATGGGTTTCCCATTCTGCATTTTACGATTGGATTGGCGTCAAATCACCGTCGAGTTAATAACTCTAGTGGGAAATTTTGACAAACCGTCTGCAGACTTCTTCATCCTCTCTCCCTCATTCGCGTGCAATCTGATTTGTTTTCTGTGACGTCCTGTCCTTCCATTGGTGTGCTTGGACTCGAACGGCTATCTTAAATGTAACCACAAATTCCTCGAATGTGCTCACTTCTCAAATTAGTTTCATACCGCATCAATTGTAATTCACAATCCATACCTCCAATGTTGCTGGCTAACCGCGATGTTTAGTTTGACTGAAATTGCACCAAACTGAATCGGATACCGAAAATTACGGTTACGCAGAGAATCTATTTTAAATGTGGACATTCTTATTGTTCGTTTCTAGATTTACATGCGTGTTTTCATAAAGAATAGTTTCCGTAACGTCCAACGTGGTCAACTGCCACCATTCGGATCCTGATTACAGTTGAATAAACTTAATTAAGGGGTCAAATGGACAGGAACGATCCTACATATAGGCTGTGGAGATAATTATCCGCAAAAATTTTTCAATGTAAGACTATGGCATCTACGCTGATCATACAAACAGGTTCAGAACGGATAACTGTCAAGATCTTGCACCTGCATTGTACCATTTGTGTCCGAATTACCCTTGCGTTGACAACATTTATGTGCAAGGCTTGCATCGATCACAAAATCCAGACGACACCTGTCCGGAACCGAGGTTAACGTGAAAGCTACCAAATTTGTAGAAATCCCTTCGGTCAATAATTCATTAGCAGCTGTCCAAATAAGTGAATCTCAATTTACTCACCACCTGTTAGTGATTGGTTTACGTAAATTGAACAACCTCAATTAGATTACAACGGAAGACGAATGGGTTAAACCCGTCACAATATTTTATCCCATACTCCCCTTACTAATCATCAGAGGACAAACATTCTTATCCGGAAAAGGTCTGTCACCAGCCATGGTCAACATAAAGCGGAAGTAGTTGGTTTCGGGACTAGGTGAACTCAAGTTCAAATAACATGACTTTAACCGCTTGGCAATTGTCTACCTTCGGCTACTAGATCAACGAGTTCTATTCACAATTTTGTCCAGATGAATAGGTGTCTCAAGAAAGTCACAAATTTTTCGTGGCCCGAACGATACATATCAAAAAAACAGAACATTATTCCTGGTATACCTGATAAAATAGCAGTACAAATTGTGATCAATCGTAACGATGCACGTATCAGAATAGCCACCGTTTCCAACTATACAACGGAAGACAGTGAGGAGACCACGGCAACCGGATATTAGGCTCGAGTTTATCTATTAGGAACCCGGATATATATATATATATATATAACCTTAGTAACAACTCGAATAGCAGTCAACAAAGGCGTTCTGATATTGTTAACCACTGACTAATGTCAACTAATGTCGAACAAAACATAATGCACCTCGTCGATTGTCCAATACGAAGTGGTAATCTCGAAATTTAGCAACGACATTTTCTGTGACACAAAGGAATTTTAAGTCTTCGTTATTTCGGTTGCTATGATTTGGTGGAATAAGTTGACCGAAGGCGTAAAATCGGAACATGATGCCGCTTACACGATGTATACCGAAATTGAGGGCCATTTGCACGATGTACGTTTCAAGTGTAATTTTACAGAAAACCCCACGCGGTATGCCGAATAGAAGAGCCTAGCAAAATCAACACCGGTTACACTAGACAGTCAATACGGAGAGACGAGATCGGCCTTCAGCTAAGGAAGTGCGCGTGTGTATTTAGGCTCAAAGACCCCAACTACATGCCCAGGAATGTTCTCAGTGTCACACCAGAGTTTGCATGAAACGCTCCTACGTCATTCGGGCTGTTGTTACCGTGGGCTCCGGTTTGAACATACCAGTTAGTAATCAATAGTCGTCACACTGCCACGGTGTAAACAGATCTTTAAAAAATGTCAATCGACGAACTCGCTGGACTGAACCATAACCGTGGAAGTGACAAAAAGGTTGGCTGGCAAATTGCAGCTCGATGACAGCTTTATGTTATTCGCTCCCCATGATGCCGATTTGATGTCTCCTCAGACTTGCAATTCAAGATTTCCTTAAAACTCCGATTACTGACTTTGACGACGATATAGCCTATTGTGACAGATTCCCAGGTTAGACGGATTAGCAATACGAAAAAGTTGTCCACAGCGATAATGATCTGTTCTCCATGTCAGATGTTCGTTCTTTGAAGGGGCCCATACTCCGAACATGTGCATGTAATATGAAGCGTAATCATCTTTGTTGTGTGCAATTCATACCCATTACCGCAATGTACTTGCTTGCATCGAGGATGTCGTTAATATCAGCCTCGAATTTCATCCGGTCACAAAGTATCCCCCGCCCGTGATCCGTTCAAGATGTTAAAGAATCCTCCCTTTTCCACAAGTAATTTGTCATTCGGATTTCATCCCAAAGAATAATATGCGCTCGTAACTAACTCGAAATGAACGAATGAAGGTGGACGAAGACGTGGACAAACGTCCCGATCGATATCGGCTTACGTCTCGATTTTGTCGAATGTAAAGATGTATTTTTTTGTTAGACTGTCAAAATACTCTAACATTTTTAGTTGTTTTGTGATTTTATTACGATCGAGAAGCTTCGTAACGGATGTGAGTTAAACTGCTGCACAAAAGTTTCATACAACAGGCCTAGCACACAATACACGGAAAATGAACGAACGGTTTTTCACTCCGGCTAGTTACCATCATGTCCGAAAGACCTCAAAGATCTTTTCGCGTTTAAACTGCAGGTATTGGAACATCACTCATCCACAATGTGATCGATCCATCGAATACCGACAGAATGAGTCAAGTGGGTGGACTGCGACTGACCTGTCGTTTCCGATTCAACCGCCTGATTCAATAGTTGCGCCAAAATAACTGGGTATTTCTGTGCGGTCCCCCACCGAGTGAGGCGTAGATTATTTCGAGCATCTAATTCGGATTTGTAATACATTTTTTCCTTTATCCCAATGATTCGCCAGTAATTTGTTTCGCTCAAACCTACAAACTACGGTGCAGTTCGGACTTGATTCGCGCACGTGATTAGGTGTTGAACAACTGCCATAGTGGAACTTTCATATTTCCAATACCAACACTGGAAACATAGATATTCACGTGCGAATCTCCCTGGTTCCGTCAATCGCAATCTATAGTCTTCTTCAATAGTTCAACATGCTGAGACTGAGATTTCGAATTTCAACAGTACGACTTTGCATTTATTCGTCTTATTCTCATTAGTAATGTAAAAAAGTGACCTCGAAACACATTGATCATGACTGGCCCAATGGTCTGGCTGAGTCGTACAGAGCCCTTGCTTTTAGATCGATCTTCCCGGACTCTTACTCGAGAATATATTTCATTTTTAGATGTTACCAAAATTTCTACTAACCTTTGTTCTCATGTTAAGTTTAGCGTACAGATGAGAACTAACGAATAGAGTTACCGACATGCCGATCCTATCGGACACGTTTCAATTGAACCTTAGGCTTTTGAGATTGCAAACGTTTTGAGCCTGTGTCTGATATCCTCTGACTGCGCATTAAGGAACGGCTCGATTGCTTGAAACTCCCGAGCTAAATGTGACGTCAGTTTGGAATTAGGCATGCGAAAATTACACCGACCCCTATAGCAGTAGCACAGGCAACATTGAGTGCGGTTAGCAGATTTTGGAGAACAATAAGCATGTCCAAATCAAACGTTAAGCGAAGTGCACGGCCGAGAGTATCGAACATCAATTGAATACAAATAGACTCGCCCAGCCAGTGCAGTTTAGCTCGTATATGGCACAAACAGTGAACAACCGAACCCTCATACCGAGAAGCCCCGGGGTACACGAATCGAAGGCAAAGCAATCCAGCTTCCAGCAAGCTCCAATCACAACAAACGAATCAGCATATGAGGACTGCACCATGATTTGAGGGAAGCATTTCGGATAATTATAATTCGGTCACACAGTTGAGATGTCTTCCAAAAAATCATGCATTCGCTCATCAAGAGTCTTCCGATCTCTTTTTCTGTCAACGGGTTACAGCAACCCCAGACCGACTAGAGGTCGTTCGCACAAGGGCCGTTCGATCAATATAATAAAATTTTACAGGCAACACACTGGAGTTACAACAAATTAACTAACGGCATTATACTATTCACCGCAAAAAAACTATCGTACGCCCTGTGATGTATATGCACATTTCTACTCGGAATTTCATGATATCTCTCAACCTTCTATTTAGCCACAACTACGAAGAAATGTAATTTGGCGAACAAAACTTTTGGGAAGTAATTTGCCAATTCATGCTTGAAATCAGGTCCAACGATGTACTTTGATTGCATTTAGAAAACCGGAAAAAACACTTTTTATTGATCAATTCTGTAACTACGACTCTCACCTGACTGACGGGTGTGTTCCGTGGAGGACAGCGGAACGGGGCCCTTTAGTCCGAGTGACAAAGAGTCACGGTAACTTTCGGACGTAGCTAGAATACATTGCCATAGAGACCACTTCACAATGGGTGGAACAGTACACGGGACAATGTCAGTGATTGGAACGGATTGTTGCAAAAATATGTGCGTGCGTGTGTGTGTGTGTGTGTGTGTGAATGAGATAACAGTTCCGTCAAAATGTTACACTTGTCACAGCGGCACCAGCAACAACAAATCGATTGTGAAGGGACTTGAGAGCAGCCGACTGGGCAGTAAACAGCCAAAACTAATTGCCTACGTTGAACAGGACCCCGGGGTTGGAGCTATCCTTTTGGAAACTCGATCGAACATCCAAATAACAAAAGTGTTATCATTTGGACAGTGTTGTTTGAAAGTTCCGCTGGACATTGTGAAACACGGAACGCGGGCAGCAAGTGTTCTACTAATAACGGGTGATGTTTTGAACATTTTGTGGGTTTAAGCAGAGTGTAGGAAGTGTGAGCATCGGAAGATGATCAAATTGAGCCGTAAGTTAATTGCTAATGAAAGGACGTATCATGCTGAATCTGGTACAAACGCGAAGAGACAGAGCACCAAATGTTCATTCGGCAAGGAAATTGGTTTGATAAAACACAAGAGATTTGTACATTATAGCGCAATCACTTCCGCATCATCATTATCATCATGGCCAAAGATGTTTGTAACAACTACAATACCGAAAAGCCTCGTACGAGATCGCGCTGATCGGCACTCTCACTCGCTCTTGTCTAAAAAGCAAACCGGGACACTGCGTTTTGGAAATTTTCCTTTTGGGATAAGGACGAGGTTATCGAATCCTAGGGGATTGGAAGTGGATGACTATGAAAGACTGGCTGGTTTTGCTTGCCCAGCCTTATAAAATGCGTGTGACAGAGAGGTTCTTATCTTGTTCTTTCTCGTTTCGTTTCATTTTCTTATTTTTCTCAATTGCTGAAGTACACGGGTAATGGTTTCGGTATGTGTGTGTGTGTGTGTGTGTGTGTGAATGTACGTTTGCGTGTGCAATCGAGCACACAAACACGATGATTCTAGGGTGTACTTACTGTAAAGTGAGTGTGAGCACATAAATGTGGTCTTAAAAAAAGTAACTGGAAGCTTTCGGTGAGTTTTTTTACGCAACAAAATCACAAATTGCGGTAGTCAAGAGAACCACCAGTTTGAAAAGACAAAGATGGTGACAACATCTATCTGCCGTTCTAAATTAATCCTTGAATGTATCAGCTCAAGAGAGCGATCTCACATGTATGCGTTCTAAAAAGGAACAAACGGAGGGAATAACGAAAATCAAGCAGTGACTAACGATTAGGAAAACAAATGCGTTGTAGATGACCAGTGGTTTAGAAAAGAAAGAACATCGTATTTGCACCATCCATTTAGTCATTTCATGCCACGTATTGTTGATCAGTGTTTAACTAGACCACGGAAAGTTTTAATTCTTGGAAATAACAGCTATTTTCCCGTTTGAAATTCATCAGACGGATGAAAAAATGACTAGTCGCGCCGTAAGATTGCTTTGCATTCGTCCGGCGCAATCGATTATATATCGCGTGAGTTGTTCATTTTCTTGGTTTTTCCTGATAAAGAAGACGACACAATCCACGACTTACTTATTTACTGATATTATAGATATATCTATTGCATTCAGCTATCTCTGGAATAGGGCCGTATGCCACCTAACCGTTCCACAGGTTGCGAACAGGGAACGGATATCAAATGCGGTATACGGATACAGAGAAGCAATGTCAGTGTCTCGGACCAGGAGGACATACGTCTACAGAATACTAGAAGAATCTCCCGCTCTTGCTGAAATGCAAGTAATCCAACAGACATGGAAGAACCGAACATCCCGAGCAGCATTAGGCTCCCGGATCTGATTTGACCAATATGAGTGGGTGCCAGCCTGAATGCACACGTTTTTATTTGTGAATCTTCCGACTACAGGTTGCAGGCTTAACCCAGATGAGAATGGGCTAGGAGTAAGCAAAACTGTCAGGTGTGCAGTGAATCTAAAGCCTCGGGGGCGATATGTTCGTATTTCACCCTGATCAGGGACAATGTGAACCAGTGTTAAACAGACATCACGGGTTGAATGGATATGATTATTTGCCTCCATATTGGCATGTCACAAAGGCCGAGATAGTCTACACACTGGATCAGCACTCACAATCGCGGAAAATGTGCATGTCAATCTAATCGTATCAGGATGACATGGCTGTTTTACAAACTTTCGATACGCACACAATTCGGTCGAAATGTGTCGGTCCTAAAACAAATGTCAGAATGAGAAGCTAATTAGAAGTCAACGATATTGTTCTTGTGCGTACAGAGCCTAGAAAGAATGAATTTAAGGATTCATCAAAAATGTTGTCCACGTGTCTTGCTGCCGTTTAGTGATCGGGGGCAACTAGAACTTCGTGATTGCGATTCTCAAAACTGGATGTACTTGGTTCGACACACCCACCCACCGTAAATATTTTCATGAAGTGTTGCTTATACTCGGTTCTATATTAGATCAAAGTAAAAAGAAAACAGTATTTACCGACAGTTTTCGCTGCGCAAAATTTTTTATTGCATTATATCGTTGTGCTATGGACTTTTGCAAGTCCATGCAAACTGAAATTTCAGTAAAAAAAAGACTAGTAGGAAGCTAACACTACAAACGAGGAAACAGATTAAAAGTAGAAAAAATTGACAAGAGACCTAATCGACCATGGAGATAAGACTTACTTAACCAGTATTCGAGTGAGCAATGGAGAAATGGGATTGCTAGAATGAGAACCAACTTAGATGAACACAAAACCGTCCAGATCCGGCAAATCTTTATTCCTGTTACAGGCGAGCCTTCAGTCTAATTTGTACTGTTGCTGAACACATCAATGCTCATAGTCTGCACCTGCCACATGAGAGTAAAGTCCCCCAGTACCGTCAAGAACGACCAAAGATATTGTTGCCCGTGGATACGCCTACATATCTAGCAATTTGTGTGAATAATGACTGGAAATTATGCAGAGCTGGGGATTTTAGCGAATCGGTCGTGTATGGACCGAAGAATATGGAAAGTGCAACTAACTGGTTCGGAATACACCAATTCGTCCGTTGTTAGGATTCGGAAACTGAGATGGGACACTAGTGAGATTGAATACCCTATCCTGTGACGGTAACTCATTCATGATTCTTGATTTGCGGATTATCTATTATTACCAATTAATTTTTAATGAAATGGGTCGCATGAAACATCGTACTAACTTAGGCGTAAGTCTGATCTGGTAGCAATTAAAATGATGTGCCAACTCCAAAGGGAACTAACCGTATTCACATTAGGACGAACAGATTCACGTCTCGCAGCGGCAAACATTCGACGTGCCATGTCCAGATCCTCGTCCACCGTGCTTCGACCATCACGTGACTTTAAAAATAAGCCAGATAAAGGAGAGAGCACAAATAGGGTTATTAGGAGCGCATAGCATGATTGTGTGTGTGTGTGTGTGTGTGCGAGAGAGAGAGAGAGAGAGAGATTGGTGCCTAGGAGTCGCCGATATTTCGCTTCCCACATGAGACAGGATAGTAGTCCAAGTAAGGTGACTGCCACCTAACGCATCCGGTTTGAGTGTATCGTACGAAAAGACAAACATACTTTTTCTTGTCTCCCGAGTCTCTAATCACGGGCTACGAGCATGCTGGCTGAATTATAACAGGAAGGAACGTAGCACTTCGCCTTACCCCACCAATCACGAACCATCAAGAGGCCTATTTACAATCTCTATCGGAAATCTGAAAAATGGTAAACGAAACAATGGGCATTCCGCGTCATAATTTCGATTCTCATCCCCCTCAGTATCACATTCTCGAGGGAATGAGAAGTCGGTCATAGAGAAACGGACTCGGACGTCGCCGGTGGATTCGGGCAGTTCGTTCTCGGTTTAATCACCACGTTCTCCGTTGCCATTGTTGTTGTGGCAAATAGGGAGGGGGGGCGCTTGGTTTATGTGTTGTTGATTAACAGAAACGACTACCATAAGAAGATGCAAATCGGTTGGCTATACGTGCGTGCCTGGCAAACACATTACTCTGACGGGAACCACTGAACGATTAAACATCAAGCATCCGGAACGACGAACACTGCGCAAAGCGAAACTAAATCTGTGACGGTGTACAATAAAGATATAATCTTAAGCCGCATCACGGGATTTTTTTTCCAGTAATGAGGATCAGTGCATTCACTGTTGCTATGCCTCTTTTTCCGACAGAACCATAATGGGAAAATCAGAAGTAAACTCGGTAAGATGAACGCACAAAAGTGCTCATCAATACTTCATTCCGGAAGGACTTCGAAACCAAATCCCAGTAGTATACAAAACTATCGACTTGGAAACGTGACTTCCACTCCCATTTTAACCGGGATGAGAGGAAAACTTTTATTATCTCGGTTAATTTTTCAATCAATCGTCAACCAGCAATCCGGTCTAATGCATGATGGTAATGCCATATCATTAACCTTACCTAATGAGACTTTGTGATACGACGCTAGTCCAAATTTCAGGGTCACGGTTCCCGGCCTCCCACCCTTCGTGTAGTTTGCCTCCTAGCAGCCACGACGCATGCCCTTTCCACCACACTCACGCACGCAACATACCATTAAAAAAATTGGAAGAGCAGAATTGTCTGTCAAGTTTGTCGAAAATCAAACAGGCAGAACAATTGTTAGTAGTAAGTATAACTATCTACACATGGCAGGCATGTACGAATGCGATTCGTTCTGGATTCGAATGTTTCGTTTTTTTCACCTGTTCATCAGTTTGTCTTTCGTATGCATCATTCGCAGAAATGTATCGTGAAACTGACCCCACAGACAGGGATTTCACGAATGACCAATCGACCGCATTCGTCAATTTTTTTTTTACAACCCGGACAATGAATTTCAAATTTCCGAGTGGAAGAAAGTGGCGCTTGGGGTGAGTATACGCAGTGTTAAACAATGCCCGCTCCGATCGAAACTACTTGATTGCTGTGCTAAGTGCGACCACACTCATCCGTAGGGTGATAAGCCCTCATCATCATCACTATCATCATCGTCCAGCGTTAAACAGCAAGGCAAGCCTCACTGACCGCTGCCTTTCCCCAGAGTTACACGTTTATATAAAAAGAGTGAATATTCAATGGGAACAGGCTGTGGTCCTATACAGACGGA
>LUCM01003634.1:13540-159417 GCA_008360955.1 Fasciolopsis buskii | reverse complement strand
GATTAGGGTTCTCAACCAAAGCCATTGGTTCCGACAGGAACCTGACCGCAAGGCAGCGAGGAATAGCTGAGTCGAAGCCCATCTACTTGGATCAATTAGTCTTTCACTCGGTTTTTCCGACTGAGCTGCTAACTCAGATCAACCCCGACTTAGAGGCCCAGGAGGCTACTTCGTCAGGGCTCTACCCATTTACCTTCCAGGCATGATTGGATCTTCGGCTTGAGATAAGCCATCCTGTATAGCTCGTTGGATCATGGAGGCACGCAAGCCGTCACACCACGTTAAGGTGTAGTCTCATTGCGACGGATGATTAGCCGGATTATAGCGAAAAGAAATAGGAATATTAATGTATCGTGAGGACACCAAATAACTCGCAACAAATCATATTTCCACCATCGGTAACTATAGCAACAGGCAGCGACTGTTGGAGGGCTTGTCAGAGTCAAAATTTCGAATATTTCCCACGGGGCTTTTCCTTTTAAAAGAGCTCTACTCGTTGACCAGCGAATTCAAATCAGGAAGACTTTGGTAGCTACAGAAGACAGATTATCTCGCCAACATAACTGCAACGATCCTTGCTTGAGATGAAGTGAACAGTCGAGTTGAATGATAGTACTGAATTTTCCTTACAATTATTTTGTCTTGACTTCGACCGAATTTACACCTTTCTTAGCCGTGCGGATCTCCACTGGCACAAGTTAAGATCTGTTAACAAAAGACTGCACGACCCAAAACACTGCTCAGACGATATCATTTTTCGTGTTATTCGGAATTATGTCAAAAATATTCCAAATTGGCTAAGAACATGATTCTGTTCTCCAAGACTTATCAAGGGTACATGTGCTCACAGTTCGTATATCAATGCATAGAGAACTGGCGCACCTTACGTTAAGTAGGCACGAATATGTTTATGCAGGATGGATCACATTTCAAGGCTATCTAGGCTAGATCACAATAAATCAGTTGTACGATATTTCCGAATAGTTTTGTTGTGATTCACAATGATTTTTTCGTCACAGTTGCGGACTAATGCTGCGGACGCTGTACAGGTATACTTTGGACCAAATAACTGAGAGAAAATATGTCTTAATTGGTCTGATAGGATTTCGATTGACCTGTCAAATGAATCCTGAAGAAATTTTGAAGCTAGCCTCATTGGTCAAATCGGTGAAAACGTGATAAGAGAGCCTTTAGAAATTAGCAGCCGTGAGTAACTGCCATGATCCAATTGTATTCCTAATGTCTCACCAAACGGAAGCGATGAATTGTGAATCGTATGATGTTAATAGTACAGCCGTTTTCGCAGATTGTGTAATTCGCAAACGTCTCCAGTACCGTGGATAGTCTTTCTAAAACGAAGTTCTACAATTAAGAAAATTACAACATCCACCAACGACGCTGTGTTATTAACATTATACCATTAAGAATAAAAACAGTACATAACAGATCCATTTTTGGACATTTCGAGGTCGTTCGGTCCGGACACTTGCAAACCGAAACGATTAACTTCGATTTGTCCGGGAACCCGAGAACAGCAATCGCTTTGCCACCAAAACAGCTTACAAGATACAAATTCGGCAAAAACAATTCCCATGTGCACAGATTAGACAGTTCATTACGTACATTTCAGTACCAGTAAATGATATAGCGACAAAAAACGTTACCGGCATATTTGATGACGAGCCCCGGAAACTTCCTCGTCGAAGAAACCCAAGAACGCTGCTAGCAGTACCCAGAAAATTACTTGACTGTTGGGATTCGGAATCCGTTGATGGTTTCTCTTTTGGAACCTGAAGTTGGTTCGCTGTCCTGGAAGTGGAAATTGTGTCGGGCACAGAAATACACACAAACAAACAAACAAACGTGGGATTAGGGCCAAATGTGATGTTTTAACTCTCATCGAGATTTACGTAAAACACACACATGTGCATGTACTATATTTATGACGTTACATTTTCCGTTGCTGTTTCTAATCATACAGTATTCCTTCAAAATGTGGCCCAAAAAAACTCCAAGACTATCAAAAAATCCCATGATTGGTAGGGTTAATTTCAGGAAAGAAACCTGATTTTTTTGTTCGTCATTTTTTATGTGGCAGTGATATTTTCGATACTAATCTAATCAAGAATAATGTTACCGCATCGCGGTACCGTGCTTCAAAACGAGAAACGAGAACAGGCTAAGGAGTCAATCTCGTTTTCCGAATCAAAGGCAGCTGTTTTTCTAATCTCGTTAGATTCGAACAATCTAGAACGGTTGATTTATGAGCGGATTTACTATTGTGCAGTTGGACAATAAAACACCGAGAGTGAACGTATCCGCAAGTCTGGCAACTTTGAAATCAGATACCTATTTGGGGACAACTAAGGGTGGTTGAATACTGTCCATCGCTTTTTCAGTTCCACGCACGTATTTACACTAACCAAATTAGGAAGAAGACATGACTAACGAGAACCAAATGCACCGAAATGCATTAACTATTCATTCCTTTTTTCTGCTTTTAAAAACAGAATATATCAATGAAAAATATGCCATTCATATTATGACAAAACAATATTTATGTCAGAGCTGTCAGTGAGAAGAAAGGGTAAGAAACCTGATGAATTATGTGCACACCGATTACGTGTTTCACGTTACCTGTACATAACAAACAAGCAAACGTGGTGCATGAATATCATGACAAATTGGAGAAAATTGCATTCTATTTCATGAGTGAGGGACTCAGGACGGGGCAGTGACTCCCTGGAGAATTCCCAACATTGAAAATGGACGCTAAAATGTGTGATCTGAACTAATCTACCCAATAAAAGGTCAAACTAGGAGGAAAAACACAAAATCAATTATTCTTTGTGCGTACAACAATGCATGCGGACGGGCAATTACAGGGTGGAACGACCAGCATTTAGCATGCGAAACAGATCATGCGACGAGAAGACTGGTGTGCCTCTCATATTCGTGGTCAGCCCATGCACAGTCCGTGAGGAGGAGACTGGAAATAAAACGTGTGATCCGTCACGCACGAAAACCATTCGATATATCATGTTGTTTCTATGCTTTGCATCATTTGATCTTGAATGATCACGATAAAGGGCTAGCTGATTGGTCGATTTACATCGTCGAGAATAGAGCGAATTGGCCGGCGCGGAAGACAAGGCACCAATCGTCACCCGCCGGGATGATGTTTGGGTCAAAGAATCACGCCGGCTACGGATAAAGAAGGGGAAAACACGAATGCAAAACATGCAAGCTATGAAGCAAAGCAAGCACATGGCAAAAACACAATTAAGAATCAGAACTATATTAGAATCCGATCGAATTCATGCATGGGAACCATGGAGGCGATTTATAGGCAAGCATAACAAAATGGCATCGGATCCAATCCCAGCCCCGATTAATCGGCTACATTAACGCGGATTCAACCGTGCACAAAAATGTTACCGTGCTGCTTCCGCTTCTTTCTTTTCTTTTTCTAACAGTGCCATCACGGCCGGGTGTGCCGTTTGTCCCGCTTGAGCATTCATCCCAAAGTTGTTCATCAAACCTCCACCGCCATTCGCGTAGTCGATTGTGATCCCATGCTCGTCCATGATCGGACCGCGAATTCCACCGCCTATCAGACCACGACGATCGGGTTCGCGTTTACTGCTACGACGTCGGGTCCACTCAGTCAGAGTGCGACCGAAAATACCACCAGATGTTTCTCGCTGTGTTAACAATCGAACAGATACGAAATAGAATAAAAACAAAAGGAATTCGGCATTAGGTGTAATCCAGCCCACCAATCGATATGCAAAAACAATTAGGTAGTCCACGTGAAAACAACCAGTGGATACGTCACGATAAATATTACAAGTTACAGAATGCATGACCACTTAATTTGTTAGTAAAACAACAATGTCCACCAGTGTAGGAAGAGGGTGGCGGCCAACAGAGGGCTGCAAAGTAAGGAAGTTAACCGGCGGTGGGAGAGTTCCCAACGAGCGAGCTTCATGTTGAGGCTGTTTGATTGTCTGACTACCGCCTATCTCTCAATTCAATATCGTTAACTTAACAAATAAAGAGGAAAATATTCAAACAAAGGACACTGCATCGTTCAATGAAGACAAAAAACCACCGGGTTGTCCAATGTCGAACGCCACTTCCAATCTGACCGTTTGACGCAATCCGGAAAATTCGTATTTGTTCGTTTCTGCATTTTCATCTGCATACACCATCCTCATATTGGACTTATTTTGTATGGAATTTAGATTCCAAAAACAATTCACTTAAGTACAGAAAAAACAAGGGGCCCCTCTGGCGGATTAGACATTGTGAAACTGAACTCAGAATTAGTTCCCGCAACAGGGCCAATATGTCACATTGGATCCATTCTTGCCTAAGATGACGAGCAGGCGGATACCAAGTAAATTCCCAGTATTACACGATATGCATATTAAATATTATTTTATTCACAAAATATAACAAAAGAGATCCAAAACAAAGCCAACAATCAGAATGACAAGTCAAAATTCCTTAACGAATGACTAACCAAAGTGGGTTTCAAAGGTAGAATTGTGCATCACAAAAACAGATGATGCTAAGTAGTGCGTACAATCTACTTGCCTTATCTGCACCCCGCCGACGCTGGATCTCTTCGCCTGTCAGATCCGACGAACATCTTCTTGGGAAGCCAATGATAGTTGGCTGATGTGGCATAGCTCTATCACCGGCCTGAAACAAGAAACAACATTCCAGACAATAACAGCAAATCTGAACGAAACCACGGGCACCGACATGACCCTGGAAATCATGTGCAACTGTTATGGAGAGTATTCACCCAACCTACTAACAAACTGAAAGTAGCCTAAAATGTAAGTCACAATAAAGGTGCCGCACACTAACATCAACGTCAATACTATTAAGGGTCCACTACTTGCTAGGTGTAAAGAAGTATCAACAACTATCACCAATTTATTTACACGGTTCTTTTGTTATATCTCTTTAAAGACCGTTCACTGTAATAAGACCAGTTAAACATCGTTCGCTTTCGATGTCTAAGAAATCGCATCTGAACATGGAAAATGAAATCCTTCTGGAGCGCGACATTTTCCCAAGCCTTTAGGGAACGGTCTTCGGATTTATCCCAATTTAAATCCGTACAATATAACGGACAAGCTTATCCAACAAACAAACTTATTGCCACGTGTGTTCCATCCACGAATAATCATGTATTTATAAGCGGAAGATAGATATTTGTTAATTGGTATGCATTTGCGTTAACTCGGGTCTAGCAACCAAGGTAGAACATGAACCGAAACATTTTCTTTAGGAGGGATTTTAATGAACGTCGAAGTTGACCTTGCATCAAGGTCATTCGGGCTCGCTGCCTTAGTCGTTTACATTGTCACCGTGACAGCAAAGTAGTGAACGAAAAACAACAAAACTTTTGCTGCCGCAATCCAGCGATTAAGAAACAGATTTCAAAACATCGATCAATCTAAAACTTTCGACTCAAACTTTTCCAGCACTTTAAACTAAATAAGACCACAATTCACATAAAATTAAGCAAACAAACTATGCCAAGAACATAATTTTCATGAATGAAATCAAATACATACAAAACTGACCACAAAGTTACTTATATGCATATTGAAGTTTCACAACTGAAGTTCCTCACTTTAATCCTGCCACAGATTATTATTCATATTCCATGCACCATTGTCCAGACAGAGTTGAGTAGTATCTCAACGTTCTGAGATTCACCAGATATGTGGCAGGAATTATTAGCATAACAAATTACGGAATATAATTGTCCTAAGCAATAGCAGAAAGTGGTGAACGCCTCAGTCTAAGGACCCGTTAGTACTGTCGATGAATCAATGGCATATGGTGACGTTCAAATCACTTACAAAGTAACGATTTCTAGGAAGAAATTCTTCCACAATGATTTCCCGTCTTCTTATTCCTGCCAAACTTGTTCCCTCTTACACGAATAAAATTAGAAAACCGTCACCAAAAGATCAAAAGAGAACGCACTTCAAATAGGGGAAATTTCGCAGTTCGGATAACGGAGATATATCTTTCAGTCGAAGAAAATATCTAACGTTGAAAGAGAGCAGTATCTTCGAAAGAAGTCCATCGCTTCATTCTACCAAACTTCATCAAACGTTATCTGGAGTACGGTGGCTTTATTTAAATCTCAAGTAAATCAGGCAAAAGTACACCTAGGTGGTGGGCATGTTTCATATAAAATCACACTCCGGCCTGAATCTTGGATCTGTCCAAAATGTTTCGTGTCTTGGACTAATAATTGAAGGAAGTACCTAACCAGTGGATACTGACCTGAAAGTATAAAAGGTAAAGCAATTTCACCTTGGGCGTGCTGCATTCCACATCGAAGTGACCAAAATATTGCTGAACGATCGTGGCCCTCTCATTGATGATCACTGTCTCTTGATGCTGGATTCTTAGCAATACACACCGCAAAGTGTTGTGAATTAATCTCGTTCTGTTCTTCCTGATGAGCTCGTGATGCGTCATGGTTAAACTGTACATACGGTGGCCAAAATGGGATACCGACTAAATTCCTAACCTAATTCTTTATTATACAACTCGGAGACATGCGGCTTATTATCGAAAAGACTCACCAGTTCTCGTTGAATAAAAGGAATACAAGTTTAAGTGCTTTCTTCCGTATGCTACTGCCTACTGGAACGGAAATTGTTCAAACGACGCTTGCGGCATGAATTTCCACAAAGCCTGTAGTATTAACACTGATGGACGAAGTCGATTAGGAGCCAATAATACACTAATTTCTTTTACTGTAATGATCAATTTCAAGCACAACCGATCATCCAATCTGCACAGTTCGAGATATTTTATTGCAGTAGTACCACGGTGCGCGCTTTCATTTAGATGTTTTCGAAACAGGATTTCAGTGAGCTAATTATTCGCAATTGTATACATGTTCAATATATTGTAATCTGAACAGTAAAAAGTGAATGGACAATAAATAAAACAAACCTTATTCGACCATTAGATAATGAATGTGTAATTGTTGGCACCTAACTGATGCCGTTCTGAGGTAGATTAGAAAGTGCAAATGGTTAGATCTTCACAGAAACGCCCCTTATCAGGTAACACATGCATTAGATTTCTCGTGTGTGACAGACAGAGAGAGAGACAGATGTTTGAAGAGTTCATCCTCCAGAGCTTGGATCCCAGCTCGATTGGATCATTTAGTCGCCTAGACAATGGTAATGGAAAACGGCGCTTGGTGAGCAGGAGTATGTTTTTTTCTATGTGGATCATTTGGACCTTGCCGAGTTGCGAAACGATTCGAATAAACAGACGAGTAGTTGGAACAAACACTTGCTTCAGGTTGTACTTGGTGGTGCGTCTTTTAGGCGTTTTAATTTATCAAGACAATTTGGATATGATTTTCAGGTTGTTAAGTCATTCCACAATCTAGTCGTTACTGCTAATCCGCCGGGCCTCAGAATGCAACCATTTTCAGCGCACTGATATTGGTCAGTTTGGGACAGGGAACGCGCCATTTTATACTAGCCAGAATTGATAATATGCGAGGTCATTTCCACTATTAGCGTTTCCCGATCTCGATCTTCATCGATAATGCTCTCGGTTTATATTCACTGGCAAACAAGCGCTATCTTCATTGTTTTTGCCGCTTATGCATGTGGCTCCGAACAGATGATGGCAATAGGATGCTATCATTTAATTGTGCTAAAGAACATATACATTTCTCGGTAATTCATTGCTTTTCACTAAGCCGTGAGTATATTTGGTTTGAGAAGCGTTGATTTTACGCGAGTATTATTCGTATCGTTAAGTCTGCGGTAAGGCTATTATTGTAATAGAGACAAATCTCGAGGACGTACCAGAATTTGTGGAATATATCGAGTATCTTTCTGTATCATTTTCCTTTTCTGCCATTCTCGGAACCAATTTTGAATGAGGAATGTGGCGTAGAATTTCCCCACAGTAACGACATCACTACCTGGGAATGGAAAAACGATTCATGAGCCAAGAAGATGGTATGGTCAACACAGTAACATCATCCTAGACGAGGCCAGCCTTAAACGATTGGGCTGTCGATTGCACGACTTGAAAATCACACGGATTAACTGCAAAGCTTGTTCGAGGTAGTCTGGTTGGAAATTTCAAGGGTGAAAAAAAACAAGAAGATTATGGAATCATTTAGAAAACAGTGATTTTTATGAGCGGACCACTAAGGTGAACGTATCTGTTCGGCACAATTCCTCTCTTTCGACTCGAGCCGTATAAGCTTTCATTGAAGTATTTTGACAGTAACAGACGTGACTAAAGTGTTTTGTCTGGTGATAACCATAGTGCGATTGGTATGGTTTCGAATTTCCCACACGTCACATGTTGTGGTGCACAATAGTTTGGAGAATTTCGAGGTGAAGACAATTGTAAGAATAGTGGGTACGGACTCCTCATAACCCCCTGTCTGTAGCGGTGATATCGCTCTGATTGTCCCTATCGATAATGTGAACAAAAATGCCGCATGAGAAAGTCGATGAATGCCAAGGGAGCGAATTATTCGGCAAAAGAATCAATGAGCGAGTGTTGATCATGAAAGACAAATATAAACTATTTGATTTTGGAAATAACAAATGAAATTTACGTCCGTTCAATTGGATTTTTCTTATTAGAGCTCGTGGAGAGGGCGGCCGCAAGACAGATCCGACTTGAGGATTTATGGCCGAAGTAGAGCAGACGTCTGTTCAGTCCTCCATGCCTCTCGAAACGTACATCAGCGATAACGACTAGATTTTGTTTACCACTCGAGTTTTTCGTTCCATTTGACTCGGCCAATCAGCTAAGCGTCAATTTTTGTGACGCAAGTGAACCTAATTTTTCCACCATATTTCATAACGGAATGGCTAAAACCACAAATATGCACCGTTCATCAGCGAAAATAGTCAACCGATCAATGAATTTGTTATACGGTTGCCAGATTGGTCAAAACGGTAAGCCAGAAAAACATGGTGGGTAGCAGTCTGTTCAGTTAGACGAGGTGACTGATTTTACCAATCTCTAGTTGCGGCACCAGACAGGATGTATTAGACTCGTCCCTCCCCCCCCTCCCGCCCACCGTATACCAGATTCCGCGATCCGTACGCTGATCGCTTGAAGTAGGGCTAATCCGCACTAAATGAATACTTTCGATTGAATAATTGTCCAACTTTTCACCATGTTGCATGCGGTAGTCCGTCCCATGTGCTTATGGGCTGACTTCAGGGGTTGCGTAAATGAGGAACCGGGAGCCTAATTTGGGACTAGAATCTGCAGACGCAAATCTAACGGTTCGGCGGTATGGAAGAACAGAAACAGTCAATAATGAGGAGAAAGCTGAATGATCTTCTGTCAATCAAAATGTTACTATTTCCCACTAATTGCCGGGCAATCATCGAAAAATGCTGTTACACTGTTTTCTTTTTTGCATGAGATAAAATTGTCTCCGAGGATATATGGACAAATTAGCGAGATCAAAGACTGACAGTGCACAGCACAGGGAACCAATAACAATGGAATTTCGAATCGAACCAAATGATCTCACCTTTAGGCGGTATGATCTGATCCAATAGTCGTGGGCTGGTTCGCTTCCAAATGCGTTTGATCACGATACGCAGCTCTTCGTTCAGTTGATCCAACGATTTGTCTTTATCTTTATCCTCTGTGGTAACGAAAACGGGCAATACAAATCCCGGGAAGAGTGAAGAGGAGGAAAGACCGGACATGTAAGACGACATAAGAGAAATCGGGGAGAAAATAAGTATGGGGCTTAAAGTCTCACGTCAGTTGAAGACAGTTCATTTAAGATAATCATTCAACTTACCACCGGGAATTTTGATTTTTAGATTTCGCCTGACTAGAGCGAATAGAGTTGCGTTGAAAAACACAGTTCCATCGCTGTTCAGAGGCATGTTCATACGAACTAATTTCTGTTCGAAAAGAGAAAAAGATGGGAAAAATTAATCCATGATCGTCTCTATTTTCACGTGAAAGTCAACAAAACCTTTTCCCAATGAAAGTAATTATGCCACGAGCCGAATCAAGTTTGATTTTTAAAGCCGCTCACTTCGGAAATTGATTTGACGTAAAGACAACACAACTGAATCGAACCATTCAAAATACACTTTATGAGCTCACTTCATTGATTTGTACAATGTGTCTAACCGTACAACGGTTCCGACAATATCATAACTAGCCAAAGGGCAACATAAGAATTTCCAATTATTAAATCGATCTGGAGAAGCTATCTTCTATTGATCGAGACAAATCGAGTAGGAGTGACTTACGTGGCAGGCACGAGTGTGTGGACACATGCTTCCGAAGCCAAGAGGTGGACTGATTTTTCCCAACATCGTAACTACATCCAAGTGCCTCACGCGGCCCCTAGATGAATGAGTATGAGAAGAATGTGAATTGCGAATAGAGATCAGGTTGACGATCAAGAAATGATTCATTTGAGACATATGGCTAACCGCAGTGACTGAGCCACATGGGTGGGATGGATCGAAGAGTAACGAAACTTCTGGGCTATTGAGAAACAAAATCACACCACTAGGGCAAATGATTATTACTCAACTCATACGCGAATGATGCGTCAGTTCCAAGCATAATTGTCTCGTTCTCTCGTGCGGATGCAGGCGGTAACGAGATGAACAAACATGGTCAATGATTAGATTCACAAAATGACAAGGTTTACAAGCACAGTAGACGTTTTGTGGCAAATTCGGATTTAATACGCAGATAAAAGGCAAAAATATATTTTCCCTCAAAGATATTCTCCGCTTCACGGTATAAAAGACAACTGCGTAACTTCCCACATCACAACAGATCAAGTAATTTTGTGTTGGTAAATATTTCATGGGATCAATGTTCCTTATGGTCAACTGGAGGAGGCCGGTAGAAATTTCTATATCCATACAATGACGAAAAGATGGAATAAGTACGGATTTCAACGAGAATACTCCAGTTGAACCCATATTACCAGGAAACAGTGGGGACTACGAATTCAGAGATCCCTAGGAAATCCAACTCACTTTGCCTCGGGGTCATAGTCGGCCCACTTGGTAACAAATTCGTCCAGGTGATGTGGGCCCAGAATTGACCAATCACGGGTCAGATAGTCAAAATTATCCATGATGACAGCGACAAAAAGATTAATGACCTAAATTCGACAAAAACGAAACAAAACAAAGGGAATATATAAATCAAGGACCAATAAATACGCCAAATATCCAATATGATCCGTTCGTCCGAAACGCAGCATGCATTACTGGTAAGCAGATTTTATGATGATCAAAATAAACTTTTTACTTACGAGAAACGCGCTGATCGCATGAAAGCTGATAAAATACGGATAGGCCAATTTCGAACCGCATTCGTTGGTTTCTCTGTCATCTGAATCTTTGGAACATTTTTGGCCTGCAAGCGAAACGAGATGAACTATTGTAGGGAAAACTTGGTTCGACAGATTGGACAAACGTAAAACTAACGTAAATTAAGGAAATTCGTCCTGCAGTAAAGTGTAGTTGACACAGTCGTCATGATGATTGGAATCCTAACATTTATTGCTTACATTCTCCGATTTGTTAATTGACGGTCATTATTCGTCGCCGTTTATGTGCATCTTATCTGGCAGATTCCGTTTGGTCCTGTCGAACTATGTTATTGGTCCCAATGCTTGAATCGCTCCCAACTCTAAATGCCAGCAACCATTTATCTTTTCTGATCATTCCGAATTCTGGTTCAGTGTATCTCTGTCGCTTGCCTGATGGCATCACGTGACGCATCCAACGGGAGTTGGGTTATTTGTTCCTGTTCCAACGCTTTTGCATTATTGCGATTAGCACTGAGGTGTGTGTGTGTGTGCGCGCGTATGTGTAAATCTTGTCATGTCTATGTTTGCATTGGAAAGTGATTGACATGACTTAATTTCACATTGTCTTGCTTCAGCGGACGACCAATGCTGACGGGAGAACCAGTAATCTTAGGGATATACACTTTGTCGAGTCTAACCACTCAGTGGAGGAGATATGTTCCAAATTACACACGAGAGCACGAGGATCAAATCAAGACTAATCAAGCGTGATGTGCAAATTCATAAGCACACTTCGACACATTTCGTCTATGAGTTCGGATGCAATTTTACGAGTCATTAGATACGCAATGAAATTGGTTTTCAGTGAACCGCGAACTTAAAGAAACACGGTTATCAATAGCCACGTAATAACTTCATCGTAAAAAGCGACACAGCTGTTTTGTGGCAGAAATTGGGATTCAAGTTGCACACCGAAACAACTCAAAAAAAATAATGGGCAAGAAAAGTTCTTACGTACATACAACCTATAAATAAGTTTGTTGACCTACAAAGAGGCCTCTTTGACAACAGACCTACTGATGCGAACTTGAAATTGCTTATGACACCAGGAATTTTTTTTAAATCGCTACCAATGTGCACAGATGAGGAATCCACCCAGGAATCACAGTCGTAGTCTGCAGACAATTTTTGTCGATTGGTTAAGTAAAACCCTTCGTGATTCAAACGAGAAGCCGGCGCCAAACCCCTGTGTCAGAGTGTACAACTGTACAGATGACCGTACAGAAAAACACAAGATGGATACGTACACATCCGACGAGGAATAACCGCTAAACCTGTGGTAGGGCTGCGCGAAAATTTGATTCTCTCGTGTCCAAAACGGGATGCTACTTACAATACGAACCGAAAACTTAGGATCACGTGTCCTCTTTCAGAAGACTGTTCTTGACTGACTGGCATGGATTACGTTTGAAATCAAAAGAGTTCAACCTTTGGTTCGGAGTCAAAGCGGTAGTAGGTTGAACAAAATTTGACAGTCCACCTTCTTGTTACAACAATTTTCTCGGGGATGAAAACGCACAAGAGCAGCAAAAGTGTGTCCATCAAATAGCTGTTTATTAAGCTGTTTTTTTCACGTTTCCTCAGTCAAATGCTCCTGGCAGTTGTTATTCACCATCGGCCGTTCGTTACGACTTTCTATTGGTCGATCACAAGGTTGGGCTATTGAATCGCGATTGCTTTATTGATCCCATACCATTTCATTCTCTACAAACATGGACATCTGTGAGCAGGACAAGTTACGGGTTTTTTTGTCACCTATCATCTTTTGACTATCGTTTGGAAACCTCAGACCAATTTTAGCAAATATGACCTGGGTTGAAATAAAAAAAACGAAAGTTATTCGCTAAAATTAGGTCCACCAACATTAACATAAGGTTACTGAGCCACACAATGTACATATGATGTGCCTGATTGCGATGTGTGTTGTGAAAAAACCTATGTGCATTCTAATCTCGACCGGGGTTTTCACGAACGACTCGAGGTCGCTAACCGATGCCCAGAGGGCCTTAAACATCGGGTTACCCAAATGAAGGCCAGATGGCGACAAAACGACGGAAAAACACGTGACCACGTGACACAGTCTCACAACCGATCAAATGGAAGTCTATGTGGTAAATCTCGTGGGAGACCGCTCGCGTGCACAGGTAGGCGGAATCGGTCCAGTTCACTGCTCGATCCACGACGCTGTTCAACCGACACTGATGAAGTTTTGGCTGGAGTTGTAAGACTAACCATTCGGAAAAATTAAATTAAAAAAAACCTTGTTGGGAAAACAAGGTTATATTTTTTGGAGCCAACATTGGCCACACAATCGGTCTGCTATGGCAGAGACATGAAATTGTGCAATTGAGTGTTTATGACAAATTTCGATTAATTCATAACAACAGGGCCCAACTGAGATCCGAATACAAGATCCATTCAAACACGCGTTTCCTTTAGCCTATACAATAGTTTGCGTTAACGACGGGATGGGATGTTTTGGTGCGTAAATCGACTGGTGGAAGAAGCCGGAAGGGAAAGCACAAAGACCGAGGAATCAGCATCGGACGGCGGGTTTTCACAAAGCACCTCTCTGGATTGCGCAACCGACGGCAAAGTCTTAAGCTAATGGAAATGGTCAGCTAGCTGACAATCGTTCAAAAACTCCAGTTTACTCGTCCCGGCTTAGAGTAAACTTAAAGCACGCGTTCCCGGCCCATTCATACCGCATACGAGCAAGTCAAATGTGAATTCTTGGACCCATTCACGCGAGTTGGCAGACCAGTCTGAGTCACACAAAGACTCTCTGATCAAATCGAACGGAATAGGCGAAGAAATTTTCCATTTAAGCTGAAAAGAACCCATATTAAATTTCGAAAATATAGGCTGACATACCTGCATAATTTTTGAGAATTTCAATAAAAGTAATACTGTGCTTGCCCAATCTGACATTAAAGGCGAGCGAGATTAAACATACGTGTACCAACGTTCTTGACAGATTTTTTTCGCGAAAGCCCTTTGAGTGACCCAAACTGCGTTATCAATCCACGTGCGAAGTGCCTCTATGGGACAAAGGTACATCAGAAACGACTGTTTATTCGTCTCCCGAAAGGGGAGACTGGACGGCGAGGAGAACCCGTAGAGTACAATTCACACGCGATGTTCTGATGAAACGACTATCCAAGACGTCAATCGCTTCGGTTCAGCCTCAGAAACGAATCAATCCACTTTAGGCGGTACTACTACCTAGCCATAGGGACAGTTAGAACACGGACCTGAGCAACCACCGAAGTGACACAATATCGATCCCCTATTGCTTAATTTACGTGCGCAACGATTCGGTTCCCGTGGGTTCCGATTAACAACACGTCCGAACACATGGTGGGTGCACGAACAAATAACTTGGTCATAAAACATAAAGTGTACAATTCTGAACCACCGAACATTAATGCCCACAACTCTCTGGACATTTGAATGGCTTGACAAAATCGGGATCTATATGATCACGGGACTAATTTTTCATACTGACGGTTGTTAGCCTTACAATCGTATAGTGTTGAAGCAGCGGCCAAAATGCGACGGTTCAATTCGCAGTGGTTTGGTGGTGGTGGTGATGTGTGTGTGTGTGTGTGTGTGTGTGTACGAGTGTATAGCATGTTTGCGAGTCCTCGCGTCAACCTAACGGAGCGATCAGGAATTGCACCGATTTGGGCTGTACAAACCATCATCTCAATGTCCAGAATTCCCGATTGGCTTGGAATGACCTCATAATAATTGAGGATGTGTGTGTGCGCGCGCGAGAGAGAGAGAGAGACGTGCTAAACGCATGCGCAGGAAAGTGTGCACGCATGCATAGATCAGCTGGATCCCTCGTCGAACGCCAAACTAGCGGTAACCACAGAACTGGGCGTTTGTAATCCATAAAGCAAAATCGATTTGGCCAGAGTGAACGGACTTTTCAGTACATCCCCCGGATTTCGAATGCAGTGCAGAATGAACAATTCGGGACCTAGTGTTGGTAATAGACAAAAACTGAGGGCTCAAAAGTATGAAGTACAAATTGACGTCACGGATTCAAGCCGCAGTCTGAACTCGGTGGATATTCTCAAAAAATTCCGATTACATGGAAGGGACTTTTATTCGGAGATCTCGTAACGTACCGGCAGTGCATTTGAGCATAATTTCTTGCCAAGCTTCACCCGTAGCACATCTGACAAGTTGATAGAAAAAAGACGTTCAAAAAAAAATGTGATTAGAAAATAAGCCGCATGGAATGGTACGTGAGAATACATCACTTTTTGACGGTATTCAGAGATACGTATCACTTTAGCAAAATAAATAGATCCGAAGTTAAAAACTCCAGTGCAGAAATGGAAGCACATATATTGCGTTGTGATTGAAATAACCCTAAAGTATACCAAGTAACTGTTTCAATGTTATACTTTATTCCAGGCCTGTCAATCAGTCTTATATGGAACAAATCGTACATCCGACACCAAAACAATAAACAACAGTTAAATCTAATAACGCGGCCTAAGACGTTTTTTCCATTCTGCCATTTTTTACCACTCACATTTGTCCCTAGTTCAATTCAATTCAGTCTGGACAACCATTAACCTTGCACCAACGTGCTCTGGTTGTCGCTGCTACCGCGTAGCATCATGTGCTCAAACAGAAAAAAAGAACGGGGAATAATGGACGATCGAGAGCAAAACAGTAAGTTGAAGAACTATACAGGAGGGGAAGGATTCCAAATACAAGGAAGCCACGGAGTGTGGCACTGAGCCATGTTACTTATTATTTTCAATCATCCCTTGGGTGGATCTCGTAGACCCCAATCCGGTAGTTTAACTGCTCACACACAAGCCAGTCCACTGGTTAAAACTTTCATACCTTTTGTCTTGTCATCGAATGGCCACTCCGAACCATCCTCTAAGCATTATCCGGTTCAAAGCACAGCGTATAACGAAGCATTCGTTCCTCGGATTTGCGTAAAACATGTTCCAACCAATTCAGTGCTTGTTCTAAGGACTGGACCCTGGCACGCAGTATCCCACACCTAACCTCTGAGTCACTCACAAACTTCTACCACCATACTGTACCAATACTACGAAGACAACAGTGCTCAAATACCAAAAGTCTTAACTTATCTTATGCTCAAAGACAATGACTTGGAACCGCAGTATTTCGAAACACAGAAAAGGGAAGAAAACGTCCGCTCTATTTCGTCCGCAAATCCTCAATCGAGTCTATCTTGCAGCCGCTATCTCCAGTTCCCACTGACTCTAAGGAGTAAAACCAAATGGAGTAGACAAAATAGTTCCTTTAGAAACCGAAATCGAATCGATTGCATTGGTCCGCAATAATGAACACAATGCTTGATCAGTTCGCTACCTAATTCAGCCTATCGTTATTAACTGGCCTCGCCAGGCGGTTCTTTTGGTTCACTTGATCGATTAAAATAAACAGTTTGTTGTCGTCACAGTTGTGCTGACCTTTGATCAGGATAATGGATATGACGACTCATCATCCACAACCCTTACACAGAACAATACCGACCTCACTGCTGCCGTGTGTACTCGATCTTTGATCGATAACCGGGTGTGAAGTCGATGCCACAGGCGCATCAAATTAGCAAGTGACGATCAAGCTTTTTTCGCACAAGTAAAGACAATTCTCCCGCTACACGACCGCTAAGTGAGATCCAATTCCCCAAGTAACTCAGTCTGTCCACCTTACCCAATTCCTCACCTACCAGAAAAAGGTTTCATTGTGAGCCTACCCAGAAATGCAAAAACAAAACCTTCCTTTGCTAATTATTTGTTACAAAAGGTGAAAGAAAGGATTGTAGTTTTTCTGCGTAAATAAAGGCAAAGCTACCGAACAAAAAATCAATTCCAGCGGCTAAGAATTGCGTTTCTATAAAGCAGGTGCGAGTGACGATAGTGAAGCTACAGTTTACTGGAATGGGATGGGGAGACTGCCATGTTGTACTGTCTGAGTTTGAGCCCTACTTGAGATAAGGGTGAACGCGTACGGTTGATGTAATTGCTGACAGGGTAGACGGAACAGCTGTGTATATGTGCATCTTCGTAAATCTTCGTAAATCGATGTTATTTGGTGAATCGCCTTCCTCTACTTAAATGTACAAAATAGCACAAATTTTGAATTTAAGATTGTGGCCCAATGGGGGATGGCGGCTATATCAAATGCGTATGATTCAAAGTTTGATTATCATTCGTCTAAATAAATTATTAATTTTATCAGTTAAACCAGTCATCTAACAACCTTAAAAGAAGCACACTAGATGATCTACGGTATTCAAACGGATAAAGTCGTGACATTCGGGTTGCAAGTTTGAGTCTTCCCACCGCCGATCAACTTCCCCACTTAGCAGCCCTCTGTTGACCGCGGTCCCCTTTCTGAAAAATGAACACTTTCGTTTCACTAGCAAAGGAAGCACAAAGACAAAAGCGAGAAAAACTGCTTATTGATGGCTTCAGCAGAAAGGAGTTCGATTAAGTGGGAGACAGCTCCTCATGCACATACTAGAGATCAGTATTTACCTCATATTCTCCAGATAACCGTTATACGCATATAGACACATAAGAATCATATGGCTAGTCAGACGGAATGTTAATGTATTCCAAGTCTGTTGACTAGAGCGTGCCGGTTATCTACCCGGTGCAACAAACTGGACCCGACTTGGCACTACCGGTGACAATTCCGGAGGTCACTTGGAAAGTTCTCGGACATCCGGTTGAGCAACGGTCACCAAAATGGCGGTTGGTCGTAGATTCAAACTCACGCAATGGGTCGCCACAGACGAACAGCGGTAATCCCTAGGACGTGAAGAGTATCCGCTTGGTAGATGACTACATCATAAAATGCCACGCCAGGCTAATAAAGGCATTCTGACCCGGCCCACCGTTACCTCAGGACACAGAACAGTTTTTTTAAAATTCATTATCCCGTCAGACCTATTAAGACCCTAGGCGATTCTGTACATTTTCAAGTCAAGTTTGAAGGTCATCCGATAATTAGTGGGGCAGATCGTATAGGTTATCGAGCCTGTTCGTTCCACTACACTTTACGTCTCAGAGATGCATGGAAAAATGACCTTAAGACATGATTTGGAAAACCGGACCCCGGCCACCAGTGGTTCGCAAACGGTGAGTCTCGTCTTGCTACCTTGCTGACCAGATCTTCTAGTTGGGGACCTCGGGTGGATCTCTAAGATAACCGAGTACTTTGTTTGAACCGCCAGGAAAGTGTGATGGAAACCCACGGATTACAAATTTCCTCGAGCAACTGATAATGTGAAGCATGAAGAATACGAATAGTTCCCGTTGGGGAGGTCTATGATTCCAGGAATCTGATATAAACGGCTAGTGAGCTATATGGATAAAACCAGAATGCCGGAAATCGATCACAGAATTCACAGTGATTGGAGAAAAAAATGTTTCCAACCGCCCCTAATCACTTACCGGAACAGAACGAGCAGCGCGTAGAAAAAATTCTGAAAATTGTTATTTCGATTTATGATCGGTTCATCCCCATCCATAACGTTTTCCTCGATCGAGATTTGACCAAACAATTGCATGCCGATCACAGCGTAAATGAAAAAGATCATGGCGATCAACAATGCAACGTAAGGCAACGCCTGAAACAAACGAAGCGATAAGCAAATGAACATCCCGAACGGGATACGAGGTTGGAAAACCAAAAGGAAACAGATAAGATTTAACAAGAACACGATCACCGCAGATTGTTCTGTCGGCTAAAAATCTCTCTGTTCATCATCTAATGGCCCTCTGTCTACCGATCAGAAGCCTCTGGGTGTCGTTTAGTACCCACGTGTTATCGTTTGATAACCTTGGGCTGTTTGCGGCATCCATTTTTCACAGCGCACATCACAAGCGAGCATGTCGTATGGAAAGTATGTGGCCCAGAAACGTGATTTGATAGGTTGGTATGAATGTTGTTAACATGTAGTTTTAGCGAACAAATTTCGGGTTTGTTCCGACCGTGGTCATGTCTGCCAGAAACAGCTCGAGGCCACTAAACCGTAACCAAAGACCGTTAAATAATGGCTTTTGGTTACTAAGGGGAAAAAACCGCAGATAAATGACTAGTACGGTAAAAGTTTGTATGAATGCCCATTGTCCAATGATGAGTTGAAGAACTCACTTTAAAGCAGCTTCCCAGTGGGGACGGGGTTTCCCTGGGAGGATTCCCTATGGTTAGGCTTGCCGTCAAAAGGCTCATTCACACTTTATGCTAGGGAATTGAAATCCATGGATGACTCAAAAACCAATACTGACAGTCAAAAATGAAGAGACTTTTTAATCCTATATTCGAAATGGCTGCTTTGATTCCTGAACACAAGTTAGTTGAAAAATGTACATTAAAAAGCTATTGATTACAGCATTTCTTTTAAGAGATAAACATCATATTAACGATCAAGACAAGTGCACAGTCGACAGAATCCTTCATCGGTATACCGAGACTGATTGATGAGTGAGTTTCGGGGGTTAGAGAAACAGGTCCGGAGAAAGTGTCCGACAGCGTACACTGTACTTGTGCCTCAGTACGGCCGCGTATGAGTGTTTTTAGGCTCTGAGATGGCTACTAGCCTTGAATGTCTCCGACACTGTTTTCAGATGTCCGTGCCTCTCAAAAATGCCTTCACATGCTAAGTCTTACGGACTGCCTTTTCGTGGCTGAGGTGTTTTCACCAAAGGAAGGGATCGAGGACGAATGCCTCGCGTTCTGTGCCGGATTGACTGCTCTTCGTTAGTCACACTTGAGGTGATGGTCAAACGCCGCTTCCAAATGAACCACAAGCGGCGTACGAAGCATGTATGCTTCCATACTCACCGGTATCTGCAGCAGAAGGGTGCGCTGGGTACCCAGTGTATCTAGTATCAACCGAAGATGTATGAACCGAGTAATCCGTCACCGGCACCCAGTTGGTTAAGTGACCTTCACATTGTCCTGCTAGCTTGTAGGTTGGACCGATTGATTAAAGAATTGAGGTAAGGTCCCTTGAGTTAACCCTCTACTACGGTATGGATAGCCGAGTGGCATCAAACCCAGAGAGGAACCATGGATCCATGCGGATAAGCGATACCACAGAAGAGCTAACATATGTGTAGGAAACTTTACAAAACGCTTCCTTTTCTGTTCTCTTTTTTCTTCATTGTCTCTTCCGTCGCCATGATCCTCGTGGCACACATTCTGTAGACACATTGGCAATAAACAAATATATGTACATTGCACTAATCGCCGGCACGTGCTCACCTGAATAGATTTTATGAAAGTCCAAAGCAGTTGTCGTATGGATTCTTCTTTGCTCAACAACTTCACCAATCTCATCACACGGAATAGCCGGAAGAAGTTCACACTAAATTTGACTTTGGAAATGTCGGACTGCAGTTGACGTGGGGGGGGGGGAGAGAAGACGGAAATAGGATCCAGTGACCAAACTGTGATGCGAATAATCGGGTCCAAGAAAATTTACTCGACAAAAACAAACAGTGAATCCAAATTGCAAAAGTCAATTGTCAAACACGAGTGCACCTCGATATTGTCGGTGCCCTAAATCTCGTTCGCATTGGACGAGACAAACGGCAACGGAATTGTACAACATCAACCGTAGATATAATTTGTACCACAACCTTAGAACGAGTGGCTCGCTTGTTCAGGTCCCATATATAACTCATCGACCAGCTCCACGGCCTTAGTAAGGACAACCACTGAACCAAAACAATAGAAAGAAAGAACGAGCGCGCATATTGGTGTCTCTGCAAGTTGTCAAGCTGCACCGTTGTCTGTTTTCAGATTTTCGTATCCACAAGAGAACCATTCACAAGATGCTGTTAGGCAAGCCAATTCAAGAATATCAAAACGCGTAAATTTTTTAGAATAGACTGGGCTGTTGTCCAATCTACCAAAACAACAATCACGATTGGAATGTGGAAAAATTTGCACTCGATGCAGAAATGATACTAAAGTTGGTTTGTTGGTAAAAATATATCTCGATAAGAATCGGTTTCCGAACATAGCTAGCATGACAACACACGGAAACAGTGTTCAATATGGAATGCATCTGAAACGACAGACTGTGCACATGATAAAACCTGGCTGGGACCCAACTGGTAGGTTCAAATTGTGTTTTCTATTTCAGATGGAACAGCGTCCCCGTGTGCATCATGCCAATAGGGTACGCATTGGTCGAATGGATCAAGTGGTATGACCGGGAACCAAATGAACTCAGTCACCGATACGATGTCAACATTAGGCATATGTATATACGTATTGATATCTATCGCAGAAAGACGCGAAATTTTTATGATCAACTGAATTCATTTCCTGTTTGCATCACTCCACCTTGTGATGGCAGAGTACCAGTCAAGAGTTACTAAGACCAAGTATGGGTGTTGTCTGTGTGTATTTTTTGCATTCACGATGGGGACGAAAAAAACAGCAAACGAACAGAAGAAACGAACCATAATTGATGAGAAAATTTATCAAAAATGCACATACCTGTGTGACAATAATATCGATATAGCTCCCAAGAACCAGGACAAAGTCAATCACATTCCAGATGTCCCCAAAATAATGCTGCAAGCAGGGAAGAAAAAAAAACATTTGAAATAGGCCGAAACAGTTTGGGCTGAAATTAGGTTTGACATGTTAAGTCACTTGTCTGTGCAAGTTGGGAAACAAGATTTAACCATCATCATCATCATCATCATCATCATCATCATGATCAACAAAACGGGTTAGAATGTTGGAAAAAAAAGACGATACGATTGACTGCTTACTCGAAAACTGAATGCGGACAGTCGAAGGACAAATTCGACCGTGAAAATAGCCGTGAAGAAGTAGTTAAACGAATCCAAGATTTTTGCCTCATTCTCATCTTGTCGATCGTACTTGGCGGGGAAGGGATGAAAAGAAAATCAATTGTCGATTGTGCAAAAGAAGTAAGGAGCAAGGTCGAAGACGGACCAAACATTAGAAACTGTCATTAATAGTGGAATTTATTTATCGGCGAACGTGAATAAAACAGATTTTTACTCTGACTAGCTGATGGCGCAAGGATTATAAAATAATACGCTCATATTGGAACTTCGCCCGACGCTGAACGAACCACGCGCAAAGGTTACGTTGTTTTTGACCATCTGATCTGGACTGACTTTGAAAACACGTGGACAATTGAATTCCGAGTGATTTTTTGTCCTAAATACAACTAGCCTCATATTCTGCTAGAAGAAATTACAACCCAGATAATTAAAAATACCGTTGATGAATGCATGACATATTACGTGGGTAAAAGACAAAAAAACGAACAAATAAAACCAAGGACAGCACTGACAACCCCCATCCCACACCGCACCCTCGCTCCTCGATTCCGCTTTTCATTCCGTCTAGGAATTGTCCCCAAATTCCAAAACCAAACGGGTCATTCACTAAACTAGCAGATCTGAGTTCATTTTGAAAATGTTCAAATTGGACTTGCAAACAAACTGTATCACCATCCTCGAAAAAGACATGTCGGCAGAATGATCTTGCGCCACTAACGTGTCGCTTTCTGTTCAGTGGTCATATGAATAATGGTTACAGTGAGAAAATTACCAGCTATATTAGTAAAGAATGCTTTCAATTTTTGAAAAAAAATTCATCGATTTTACATCAGTTTAATTCAAACAACCTAACTTCGCGCGTCAATGGAAATAAATTAGGACATGCTTAGAAAGTTGAGATTTAATGGACATGCAAAAAGAAACACGAGAACCGAAGTATTTGCAGCTCAGTTATTTTTCACCGACCGTTGGTAAGTATCAGCCGATGATCAAAGTCGACTGGAAATTTGAAGTTCCAAATCTCTTCCAATGGCTCTGTCTGGATAGATTAAACACAACGCTCATTACGCCTGTGCCTCTGTCCTACACAGTCCTTTTGATCCTCAACAAAAACCGGCTTTGTCTTGGCAAAAATAGCGATATGAAAATGGAACATAGTGTGTACAACGGGTTCACATGGTCGCTTCAATCCCAAACAGTTGTCATTGTCTAACATCACCAGTGTTCAATAAGTCAAATCGAACGACTGGTTTCAGAAAACAGTGTGGCCCTCTCATTGATCACACCAACCAGAGTCCAAATGGCCACTAAACTAATCAACGTTTCAACTATCTGTGTGAACAGTGATCTCGAATGAATCCGGATAGATTTCCAGTTCCTCTATTAGTGTCCTGAGGGAATGTAGGCTTTTTGTCCATTTCAAGTTTAAAAGAGAAAACGAATACTGTGACATTACAACATTTCATATTCATGAAATAACAATCTATGATTAAGCGAATCAACCTCAAAATGTTGCCGTGACCAACGAGTTGAGTTAAAGTAAGCTTGAAGCATCACTCCGAGGGATGGTTTGGTCACTGGACGATCGAAAATTCAAGCGGAATAATCTTATGCCATCAAAAACTATTGGTCAAAGCACTACTAAAAGTCTCTTTGGGTCAGATATCATCAATATGGTGAGGCGAACGCCTAAAGGAAAAATTTATTCACGTATCTTATCGGAATATGGTGCAACAAAATCTTAAGACAGCCAACATTTCATCAATCATCTCCCATCCAACTTAACAACCTCTGGGTACGGAAAATGAAAAGTCTATGGTCAAACTGGGGACAAGGATGAAAAAAGTGCATGAGTGAAAAAAACGGCAATGTAATCGTATTATTATGCCGTCAGTTCCGTTGTACATATAAAACAGCCAAGCACACGAGAAGGCTGAAGGAACGCATTATCACATGGTAAATAGAAACTTGAGGACCTTATCAGGTACTACAATTAGGTCTTGCCCGGACATCTGAAGAACACAAATAAATAGATCCGCATAACAGACTGGTCTGAGTCATTTATGCGGATCTATCTACGGAAATGAATCACACAGTATTCGCATACTCGAAATAAAAACAACGGCAAACAACTAAACGGATCAAGCTTTTCAAGCCGAATGTCCGTCCTCGAGGGTCAACGGACAAACCAATAGAGATAAAGTGAAAAGAGACGCCTAGATTTCATGTCAACGTCAGTGAAGAAGTTCAGAGTCAAAGGCAACGGCAAACCCATGAATAGAGAAGGGCCCTATCGAAGGCAAACTTGCACTGATGATGTCACCTTGTTGACTGGGATATACTTGCATTAACTGGGGTCTAACACCCAAGGTAGAACATGGACAGAAACATTTTGTTCATGAGGGATTTTGATTAACGTCAAAGTTGACCTTGTGTCAAGGTCACTCCAGCGCGCTGTCTTAATTGCACACATTATCACCACGACGGTGAAGTAATGAGCGAAAAACAGCAAAATCTTTTGCTGCCGCAATTTAGCAAATACCAAACAGATTTCAAAGCATCGCCAAACCTAAAATATTCGATTTAAAATTTTCCAGCACTTTAAACTAAATAAGACCACCACTAACATCACATTAAACAAACTGTGCCAAGAACATAATTTTCATTGACGAAATCAATCATATCCAAAACCGGTCATAAAGTTACTCAGTTTCATATTAAAATTTCACAACTGAAGTTCCTCCCTCTAACCCTGCCACAGATTATTATTCATACTCCATGCACCATCGTCCATACAGACTTGAGTAGTATTTGGACGCCCCGAGAGATTCACCAGATAGGTGGCATGAATTAACAGTATAACAAATCAATTGTCCTGTGCAAGAGCAGAAAGTAGTGAGCGCCTCAGTCTAAGAACCCGTTAATATTGTTGATGAGTCAATGGCATGTGGTGACCTTCAAATCATTTACAAAGTAACAATTTCTAGATAGAAATTCATCCGAAAGGTTTCCCCGTCTTCTTATTCCCGCTCAGACGACTAAAAGTAGAAAATCCTCAACAACAAATCAAAAGAGAACGCCCTCCAAATAGGGGAAATTTCGCATTTCGGATAACGGAGATATATCGTTCAGTCGAAGAAAGTATCTAACGTTAAAAGAGCGCAGTGTCTTCGAAAGAAGTCCATCATTTCATTCTACCGAACTTCATCAAACGTTATCCGGAGTATAGTGGTTTCTTTCTGTCAAGTAAATCTGACAAAAGTACACCTAGGTGGAGGGCATGTTTCATATAAAATCACACTCTGGCCTGAACTTTGAATACGTCCAAAATATGTTTCGAGTCTTGGAAAGATAATTGAAGGAAGTACCTAACCAGTGGATACTGACTTGGAGGTGCTGGATTCCGCATCCAAATGACCAAAATATTGCTGAACGATCGTGGCGCTCTCATTGATGACCACTGTCTCTTGATGCTGGATTCTTAGCAATACACACCACAAAGTGTTAGGAATTAATCTCGTTCTGTTCTTCCTAATGAGCTCGCGATGCGTCATAGTTAGACTGTGCTTGCATCCCAATGCTTCAGCCTACTGGAACGGAACTTGTTCAAATGACGCTTGTTGCATGAATTTTGTCGCGACCTGTACACATGTGCATAGATAATTCCCATAACTTGGTCTCATGCAATATATGGACAAACCGGTACATTGCATTTTCTCTACACAGAAAAAAAACAACCGGGAACAGTACTCAACGAATGGATCTTGCGAATCGAACCAACATTAATTTCATTCAATCGGACAAGTCGAGAATACTCACTTTTAACATCAGAGCTACTGTATTGATAAAAATACATATGAAGATGAAGATTTCAAACTTCTTCGACACAACAACCGACCAGATTTTGTACTGCAAATGTCCTTTTGGAATGTACCGACGTCGTGGTCTGGCTTTCAATGCGTATTCGATACATTTGCGCTGAAACACAATGACAGAAAAAAAATATGTTCATCTATCGGAGCACAAAAAACCGGGTTAAGTACGGTCAGAGCGAAACTAATTACACACGTCTGTGCCGGAAAATGACAGCAAATGATCAAAAGCTTTGACGTCCAATTGATACAATAGCAAACCAGGTCTTGGAAACTATTCCTGCGGGGCGACAATTGCATTCGAAAGCTCACACTGTCTAGGTGTGAGTGAATCATAAATAGAAATATCCAAAAGCAAACAGATTGGTGCAGAGAATAGGCATGGTCGGTCCAGATAGTGAACAGCGCATAGTGTGTGCATAATTCTGCCGTATAGTTCTATGGCCAGCAACAATGAGTAGTTTATCAGATTCGTGAACAAGGGGAAGGAACTCCAAAGGCGGTCGGAATAACCGTACATAATAGGTGAGGACGGAGATGCAATACAAAAACAAGAGGAGTGAATACGAAAAATGTCATTGGTAACATGTTCTGAGCATTATTCAGTGATTTCAATCCAATATTAGCAGCGCAGCACAGCACGCAAATCATCACGTCTACGATGCACGGACAGTAAACACAGGGCTCTATCAATTTCACTGAAGAGGGTTAATGGCATGACTAGATTAGTAGTGTACACCGATAACAGAGCGTCCCGCTATGGTATGCCGTCTAAGACAGTGTAGCTCTAAAGACTACCCTGTTCTCGAGATTCCGGTGTGAAAACTGTGTTTCTAGATGACGAAGTACAATGTGGCCATGTAATCAGAAGAACGCTGCCGCCATGCATACGAATTTACGGCAAATAGTAGGCAGATGGT
The DNA here is from genome assembly GCA_008360955.1 of Fasciolopsis buskii. Lineage (NCBI taxonomy): Eukaryota > Metazoa > Platyhelminthes > Trematoda > Plagiorchiida > Fasciolidae > Fasciolopsis > Fasciolopsis buskii. The sequence goes on along the minus strand of LUCM01003634.1, from coordinate 132,362 downwards.
AGTGGTACAGTGGAAGAAAGCCACCAGAATTTCATCAGAATTATTCGAATCATTCCTCATGAGAAGCTCGACACAAGAAAAGCTGACGCAAGTTAAGAATCCATTCGGCTCTATTAGGAGCACAAAGCAACTAAGGATATAGTAGTATCGTACCGTGCTTGCGATGTTCGACGGTATACGTTCCAATGGTGTTTCGGATAGCGTCGATAGTGATGGCTACGAGAAAATAGAAGCATTTCGTCTGCTCTTTTCGATCACCAGCAGAAACAAGTTACACTCGGTACACACCAGACTATGAACAATGCAGTGCATTGAGCTAATATACAGTTCATGATAAAGTGGAGTGACTGGCGGGAGAATGTCATACGGGTTAACATCAAAGCAGACCAATACTCGGGGTCAACCGCTTTCGTGGGCACAAATCATTGGTCGATACATGCTAATAAGCAGAGCGGCACTGAACGCCAGTAGTTTGACGGTTTGTTTTGCCCACTAGTGGTTTGAAAAAATTGAGTTATGTCAACTTTGTGACCCGATGCAACTAGGTGATTCACGATCAAACATACCGGACACTTTGTATGAGCATATGATATCACGGAGGATTGCTTGATCGATTTTGATGACCATTTTGGTATTTCGATTCAGTCAATTCCTATTGGTGATGTATTTGGTGCTGGCATAGGGCTGCTAATTAGATGATGGCCGCTTTCGTGGCCAAGAACGGTCATGCCAAACTGCATTCCTCTCGTACTGGATAAGTGCAATCTGTTGCGGTCACTGGAAAGCCTCAGCAAGGCGACGCTCGAAGACTCAAACACGAATGATCGCGCAGCACCATCATAATGCGCCCGTACACAAAAAACATGCTACTGGAAATAGCTTTGTGACGACAAACTCTTCCTAGGAGTTGGATTCTCAAATCCATAGATCTGATTTTTTTATCCCCATGGGTCTGCAGAAGTTACAACGTAAATTTCGATTGAAACGCCCCCCTCCGGACGCCTCAGCATGGTCGAGGGTGAGCATCACAGGCTCTGAGTTGGCTACTCGCCTTGAACACCTCTCGAAATGTCCCCAAGTGACCGGACGTCTGAAATAGCCTCCGCGGAGAAAATCTTATGAACTGCCTTCTCGTGGCGCAGATTTTCCTAATGAAGTGCAAGGATGAAGGCGCATGCCCTCTACCGAATTAACTGATCATTGATAATCAGTTTAGGGGAATTAGTTAAACCCTGATTCCAGATCGACTACGTGAGGCGTGCCAAGCACACGACTGTGCACTCACTAGCGTCCATGGTGAGGAGGTGCACTGGGCTAAGCCCGCACAGGACTCATGGATCCCGATGGATGGCAGGTGGTGTGGAGATGTGGAATAGAACTAACATCAACATGAACTCTACATACTGTTCCTTTTTCTCTCATTTTGCTTATTGTTGTTTTCGTCCTTCGCCATGATTCCGATAGCAAGCTACCTTTATTCAGATTTATGCTATATATATATAGCATACATCTGAGTTGAAAAGGCATACACTGAGTTAATACGTTTATCGTGACGTCTCGATCCAAACTAGGACTCGCTGTCAAACGTGAATGAGTGATTGAATGGGATCGCTAGTTCCGTTCGTTTTGGTGCACTGTCCGTCTGTTTGTTTCTCTATTCTGTATCGGGATCTTGTTAAGATGACGCAATGTTTGGCAATCTCGATATGCCAATTGAACGAGTCATTCCAGAGGAGGGCTTCAAGAATCAGTCGCTCCCCCTTTCTGTTTGCCCGGCTGACTAAATTTGCGTTGTTGATGTTGATCTCATGGCCCGTTTGAGTACAGTGGTTCCAATCTGCGAGTTTGGGTCAACTATTTTCATGCAAGCGTGTGCGTAAATGTTTGCCTGTCTCACTGACATATTGTTTGTCACATCCGAGGCATGGAGTGGCAAAAACTACCCCTGATTGGTCGTGCTGGTCGACGCGATCTTTTCCGTTAAATAGAGTAGATCTCAGGGTGCCGGTCGGTTTGTGGGCGATTGTGATATCTAGTAGACGTAGGATGCGTTCGATCGCTTCGATCGATTTAGTCCTCTTAGTATTTGCTCTCTGTTTTCTGTGAAGACAGGCGTTGATGAAAGATTTTGGATATCCATTGGCCGCAAATAACTTGAACAACCTAGAATGCCCTTGCTTATATATATATATATATATATATATATATAATGTTTAAATGGCTATCCGCATTGGCGTAGTCTAATTGCTTCACCAAACGACTTGACAGTATGGAACTTTGCCCAAGCGTTAGTACATCAAGTATACCGAGAAAATGAGTGAACGACCATTAAAAAAATTCTTCTACCTCTGTATGCCTATTGCACACTTCACATATTCTAGGCCACTTTTATATTCTCAGTTCTTCCAAAAACGTTAAGTCGCATTGTGTGCTAGGATATGTAGATCATGATTAGCATGTTTTCATTCTATCACTGAGTTACCAAATCTGTTAGTCACTAATTAACATCAGCCTGACAACACGAGGAACATATCACATGATACCATTCGTTTAGCCTCCTCCCCGACCTTTAACATGAAGCAAATAGAAGACGAGTATGTTTTATCATACAAATCTACTCATTCCAGCAACAATCACCTGAACGCAGAACTGTTTTCCGTGTACCCCCAAGTGATTGTGATGTAGTTGAATATCGATTGCCGTTTGCTTTCGGGAAAGAAAGCGGATTCTGTCAAGTGAACATACATATAGTGACCGTTTAGTTTACGGACAGTTGCAATTCAGCTCTCGCTTGCCTTACTTGGATATGAATATTCATCCAGTACCGACCAGTCAAGGCTAGGTAGGATTCGACAAAAAAATTGTCATTCACTTTAACCGCGATCTACCGGACGTAATATGGAAATAATTGAGAACATTTGCCTGTTGTTCAATTTCTAACAATGACACTTTCGCGACTGGGTTAGCAACAGCTGGTGATTGCAAACGGCAATAAGATTCGTCCAGACTGAATTCGCATCCAATGTTGCCTGTTCGTGTTTCCCGCTCGATCCAGAGCGCGGCGGAGGGGAGGAATCAATGGCTTTGTACACCACGCGCGAGTGTGCAGAACCGTACGGGAAGAACGAGCCATGTAATTCCGCGTCAGCTATACACTGGCAACAACAGTCTCCAAAATTTTCAAAGATGATCGCGCCAGTAGGAACGTCACGCGCCAAACCATAGCAAGTCGAACAATTCATTTCGAGGGAAATGATTTGATAACTCACAGATAAAACACCAATGAAAAGCGGACAAGCCCAAAACTAAAAGCTACGAAAATGAACATGCAGGAAAATGGTAAAATATTGCAATATTCACGTGATGATAATCATCCATATCCGTATTTGACAATAAATAAATGGTGCATAACTGGCCGATGTTACGAGACAGGGTATTCCCTATTAGGCACATTTATTTCATGTGATCTTGTCCGTGAAGTAGAATAAGATAGCGGCATGATTATTCAATTTCGAGTTAACTGTGTCACTCTACGAAGAAGTAACAGGTGTCCGGAAGTTTCAAACCACCACTCTTCTCATCGGAATATGATTCGCGTGCGTATGCAGGTTGATAAGACAAACTTCCAACGAGGTTCCACACAAGTACAATTTCGTCCTTGTTGGATTTCACTCACCTGATTCTTATTCAGTTCACAATTTTTATATTCTGATTCACCTTCACGTTGGAACGTGACAATAACGAATCCGACAAAGATGTTGATCATAAAAAATGGGATTAGAATGATGAACGAGATGTAGAACAAGGCAACCACCGGTCGATAGTTTGTGATCGGACCTCGGTCTTCGGCGTTCGAATCGATCGAAGTGTATAGAAGGCTAAAAGCGAACAACATGGAAGGTATAAAAATGAGCGGTCGAGAATGTTTGATTCAGAGATTTACAACTATACGATAACAATCGATAAGACGAAAGTTATGAGAGCGACATGGCTCAAGTCGAGAAGCTCACATTTTATTGATTTGATTCAGAATTAAGTCGAATTTAAAATATATTATCTTTCTGTTGAGCAACAGAACATCCAAAGTCCGGATTAGAAAGATAATTTAAAAAAAACCGCTTGATGCTGTTCTTGTTCGTTTTAACCAACTGGACTTTTCTATGGTGCACGGTATTGGCCAATGGAAAAATAATTGGATCGATATCTCTAAGAGGTTTGTGAAGAACACGGACAAACATGAACAATCACGATCAGAAACAATCATGAATCCGGGATTTTCCTCTAAAAAAAGGCCAGCCCCAGTGAATTACGTATCGATTTGAACTCTTGCCGACAAAGTGAGGAATACATTTAGATCAAAATGCCACTGGTGTATTGCGGCGCTGTACGGTTAAAGAACCAAAATATATGGGCGATGAACATTATACTTTACTGAGTTAGATGTACTTAGCTTTGGACGATTGGAACAGAGGAGTCGATCGCACCCAATATGTCATCCCCATAGGGATTGAGTAAACAGAGACATCGGGTTCGTGTGAACTTTGTCATACATAAATCGCCCGACAGGGGATTAAGTAGAAAAACCATGACCACCTATTTATTCTGGTGCGGCATAGAATCACATAAAGGTCTCATTAGGTCAGGTGTGGTAGCCAGCCGGGGAAGAGCGAGTTCCTCTTTTGATAAAATGACGCCTGTGTTTTTAAAGCTTTTTCAATCCTCTTTTACGTGCACGTCTTAGCAGACCACTGATCGACCGCCTAGCGGCACGATACTGATAGTGCGTGTTCATTAAAGTGGATTTAGAGTTTTACAACTCCAATTCGTGTGATGGAGTCAAACTATAAATTGCCAAACTCTATTTCGTATTCGTATTCGTCAAAAAACTGTTTTCCTTCGATCGGTTGACTAACGAACGATCATGCACATGGAAAACTATCACATATGTCGGGCTCTGGTTCCCGATATGATTGTGTACAGTATCACTCTCATCTAGGGTTTATCATTCAATACCACTATCTTACGGACAACAACACAGAATAGTAATTGTGTCGAAAACAGACAAAATGTTTTGTTACCGAGAAATGCAATTACATACTGCACAAATCGTTAAATTTCGCGAGCGTACAAACCCGGAAATGAAAGCAAAATACTAAGGTATTAAACTCACTCCGGCCAACCTTCGAATGTGGACACGGTAAAAAGAGTCAGCAACGCATGCGGTACGTCATCGAAATTGAAGTCATTGTTCACCCATCGACGTTCCCGGAGAGACGGTTTATCTAAGCTCATGTCCTCGTATTCGATATACTGGCCCCTGTAAATTGAATAGTCAGGACACTTGCTAATGACCAGACATCATCAGATTTATGCGACTGACGCAAACAATTATTTCATCCATGAATACACTAAATTTGTGACAAAAAGAGATAGGATAAAACAAGCTTTTGAAGAAAGAAGTGTTTCAAATGTGAAATCAATCACGACCAGGACGGATCGGATGGTTTGGGAAAATCCGCGAGTAAAGTTGAACGACCCATGAGTCAATATGCTATACGTAAATCTATTTTCTGGAATTAGTGGAGATCCATCCTACGAAAACTGGATCGGGAATTCGTCACGTTATCCGGAATGAGTAGCACAGTAAAATCGATAATAGGAAGCAAATGTGTTGCCATTCTTCCCTTTGAAAGACTTGGAATCAAGTGGTTCGTTTCTGGCCACATAAGATCCGAAAAAATTCACCTATGCAATAGAAATGTTACCCTATATTTGTCTGTAATTCATACACAGAGTCAACAATGGTGCCCGAAGGACAATCACGATCGCAAAACGGTTTCAAAAAATACGAGATGATTTTTCTTCGGAGGTAAATCAATACTTTATGTGCCATAATGTAACTGTATCTCAATCGGTTTCTTAAGGAAATCTGTTCGACTGGGAACAGGGAGGAAGTCTGCTCGAAATCTTTACTGACTTGGCCAACTCATCGTGCATGCCTAGATTCAGGATATCACCGTCCCGGGTTGACTTACTTGCATTCGGCTTCCGTATGTTTGGACACGTCCGTGCATTTGTAGAATTTGCCCTTGAATAATTGGACACCGATAACTCCAAACATAAATTGTAACAAAAATGTGACCAAAACGATATTGCCGATACTTTTGATTGCAATCACCATACACTGGACGACATGCTGCGTTGGGATACGGAACGGACGAGAGGGAAGGAGGGAGAGAGCGTGAATGTGGAGGATTAGGGAAAAACCAGTTGGTCATGACAAACGTTTGGCTTCTATTGCTATTCATTGATTCGCAATGGAATTTGTTTTGAAGAGTAAACAGACAATGAAAAAAAAGTTGAGGCTTAACTGTTTACCTTTAGTCCTTTAGCTCTGTTGATTGCACGCAAAGGTCGAAGCACTCGCAATACGCGAAGGATTTTCACTGCCGAGATGGTTTGATTTCTGCACATCGGTCAAACGGGGGAAGAGAGGCGGGATAGGTGATAAGAGTCACGTGCTTCTGTTGACCATTTCCAACTCGCAGTGACCGAGATAAACAATTTTCCGAAGTCAGTTTTACTTCGGACAAAATTGACAATGACTAAATTTTGTCGAAGACAGGTTTTCAAATTGGAATAAAATTTGTGATCCTCGGCAAACCACTAACATAGTTCACGTCGCGGATTAGACCAAACGAAAACGATACCATCAACAAACAATTCATTCAGACGATGAAGCAGATGATCTATTACGAACCGCAAAAGAAATATGACATGATAACACACACAAATTTCAATGATCACAATGCGGACAACATGAAGTGCGCGCTAGAGAGAAGACCTATTCGACAAAAATCGAAACTGTAGATCGAATGGAAAATAAGTCAGATAGATTAGTGAAATGGATTGGGGAAATGAGCAATTTAGAGCGTCGAAGGGAATATCAATCACATGATCAGATAAGAGTCAAAAATCCCCGGCTAGACAGCAAAGATAATGTGGAGGGACAGGGAGGGGGAATTACTTATCCCGATTTAAAAAGTGCAAAATCCAAATACAGTCTGACCAAACTTACTGCAATACAAAAGAGATAAGCGCCACACAGACGACGATCAGATCAAGCAGATTGAAAGCGCTTCGGCAGAAAGAACCTTCATGAAGGACAAATCCATATGAAATCATCTGAAAACAACAGAACAAAGTAAAACTGATCCGGCCGACTGCTGATCAGTACCAATCCATTAGTAACCTTCAATATGCAGTATCTCGTACCGGTCTCAAGTCATCGGAGTTGGAGAAAACGAGATTTCTCAAATAAAGGATGCTGAAGGTGTTTTGGAAACCGACACTTCGCGACTGCCCACATCGCAGAGTGGGCCAAATGTCCGAAAATGGTGGATTTAAACACGCATAAGGGCTCAATATGCCAAGGGAATGCAAACGAAAGTAGCTAAGCTTAACGAGTATTGCAAACAGTTGCGCAGCAATAGAGATTCTTGTGCCCGCATTCTTGCTAATGAAGTCATTGCTACTTGGAAAACATGAAACAATCAAATTCATGCTCGACAATGATTCATTGTGTTGTTACTAATCAGAACTGTATCTCATAAATCGGTATGCAGACCGCACTACGGTTACACTATCGACCTGACAGATTAGACTAAAAACTCTTCGAGGATCAGCTCTACTCGGATCGCCGGTCTGAAGTTCTCAACGAATGAAACAAACAGGACGTGATTCAAAACCGACCAGCGCAATACCGATTTACTGTGCACCTGCACCGGCAGACAAGGACAGTTTTATTTTGCGACTGCGCGCAAACTTTTCACTGGGGTTTTATGGCGTTCGAAAAAAATGAAGATACGTCGGGGTTAGGAAATAAGCAACAACAATTACGGGAAACAAAAAACCGTCTTAATCCAAGCTAATGAATTTGTGCCCCAAACAACCGTTCGCAGCCCAGCACTCAGTTGGTCACGCAGTCGGATCAGTATGCTTATCTACTTCATAAGCGATTAAAAAACCGAAAGTTATCCTGCGTTCCGATGCACCCGGCAACGGAAAGCACACCCAACCAAATGTTCGAGAAAATTTCGTGTTATTTCTGCCCGAATCCACCCCTTGATGGTGTTTCAGGATCAGATGGGATATTGGGAATATCTTATTTGTTACTACTTAAACCCAAGCATCGTCCTGAAATACAGTGCACTACACAACATAGCAAAAGCAGAAACGGGAAGCATGTGTTCTACCGTCGATGGCTGCATCATCCTTGTGACTGTCGCTTTTTATTGTTCGTTTGCAACATAAGCTACTTAGCAAACGTTTCAGTAGGCAAACCGAATACATAAACATTCTGAAGGGAAATCGAAACAACGACTCCGTACCTTGAGAGTGATTTCCACCGTGAACACACTGGTGAAGAAGTAGTCGAACATATTCAAAATCTGCAAAATAACAAAAGAGAGCTTTTCAATCGGCATAAAGGTCGCAGGTACTGTCAACAAGCAACAAATGCCAAAAGGCAAAGTTGTTCCACACATCATTGAATTGCATACAGGAAAAAATAATATTTAAGTTATGAATATCATCCAGTGAGGAAGAAATAGTTTAGCCTAGACTGTCAACGTTCAAATACAAAGATTAAGATGAGGATGCGGTAAAATTTTGTGTCCTTGTCCAATACTGTCTGAAATTCTAAACTGCACCGTTCATAGTCTGCACCATTGTGGCATCAAAAATAAATTCGAGTGGTAATAACTACTGGCCACTAAAAGCTATGAAATTGTCCGAATGGAATGGGAAGAAAAAATGGACCACATGGATTATCTGCAAACTAAGTTTGGCGGAGCTCACTGGAGTGCACATTGCGGAAATCATGCGACCGAGAAATGAGTGATAGACGAAAATTGGAGGCGTTCAAGGATTGGTCTTTTCGTTGTACACTACCATAACCTGGAAAGCATCATTATGACTGGCGTTAGCCCCTATACACCAGGATCTAGGACGTAAACGTCGGAAAAATAGTGGGATTTAAACGGACTACACATGTCGAGAGACAGATGCCTCGGTGGAAAGTTTTGCTCCGAAGTAGGCGATGTTCGAAATAGAGTTCGAACTGATAGGGTCACTACTACATGTTGAAGAAAGTATGAAGAGTCCATCCAATTGCCCAACCACGACAGGCCACAATTTCAGTCGGTTGAATCATGAGAGCTCTGTGCGCTGGAAAAGCAAACCGTTGTGACTGAGTGTCATTTCTGGTAGCGCTTTTAAACCCGTACGTTATTATTCATTCACACGAGTTTCTGGCTACCAATTCCTACTTATGCGCTTACCATACTTTCATATACCTTGTCCTTCACCGAACGGTGCTAAAATACAACAACCAAAACTGCAGCAGATTACCACGAGGCTTTGGGTCATACAAACAAAAACGACCTTGATAACAGAGCAAATTTTGGCATTCTCCCTCGGAATTGGCATCAACCAACTACCTGGGTTTTCAATCCTGTCAGTATAGAAATCTGAAAAATGGTGTCCTGATTGCATCATAAAAGAATACATAACGTCTAGGCCATCATGCTATCATCCGGCAAGTTAACCTGTTTTTATCATTATTTATCACTACTTCTCAAGCGCAGATTACTGAATATCATACGATGAGTCATAACTATGCAAACGAGATTTGGAAACAGGGATACAATACGTCGTTTCAAAAAATAACTTCCCATCAGTGAAAGTAGTGCAATAAACCCATCGAGAAAGAGGTGACTTCTTCAAACAATTACACTGCTCAGACCCCGATTCTCATTCTACAAAGAATGCCGATACCTAAGGGTGAGAAATCCCGAGACCTGGTTGGTCCCAAAGAATATTCGGTAGTTGCATCTCATGACACAAAAGCTACAATATCATCTGCATTAATATTAAATCTATTTCAAAAGCATACCAAAATTATTCGGATTTGTCACAAAAATAATCCAAACTGAATACAACTATGTCTTCCGTGCACAAGATCTTCCAAGTGTACATTTGTAAGGAAACCAATGGAATAATACAAAGTACAGCACACTTTACGGAGTACGGGGATCACAATTCTCTGACTTAAATGAATAAGACCTCAATAATCCATTCGGATGGGGTTTCCGAACAGTTCAGGCACAATGACGAAATGTTGTTGAAATTGGTGTAATACATTGCAAAAGACATCGTCATCATTCACAATTTTTCCAAAAAAAAAACGAAATATTATCCACCCTAAAGGAGTTACCTTATTTCGTTGAGAACCCGCATTGAGTGGATCTTCAGCTGCCAACAGGATACTACTCACCAGAATGCAGACAAGAACGATGTTTCCAAAATGGGACAGGCAGACCACATTGTGGCAAAAAATACGGAATCTGAGTAACGGAGATGGGTGGAAGAGAGAAAGACAGGAGGGGATAGAAAGTGGCACAAGAAACTTAACTCGCCGATGTTCATAGTCCTATGGCGATCGACCGAATAACCAAAAGAAACACTATCTAAAAAGACAGGGAAAAGTTATTTTCGTATTTAGTTCAGGGTTGGCCCATAACATCATAAACGACAATTAGAACAATAAATTCATGAATTCCACTAGTCTAGAGGGAGTTAATTCATCCGGGTAGCACCCAGTTGGAAGTGACACAAAATTTATTCTTTTACTGTCATCTAATGCGATAGCTGTCCACGAAAGACTGACAACCGGTCTTTCCATATTAGTTACAATTCAGTTCAGTTAGGTTTGCACAATCACTAGTGGATTAATATATTTTGGTTTTGATTTGATTGCCACCTCAAAACTCCATGTGCTCAAGGAGAGATAGAGAAGCAGAAATAACGAGCAGTGAAAAACTGCAAAATACGAAGTTGAACAACCATACATACGGGAAACGATTTCGGATGCAAGAACAAAAATGGCTGCGGCATTCAGCCATATCATTTACTGTCTCCAATTGTCGATTTTGGGATCTTGTGGATCCCAACCGGGAAGTCAAACTACACCTATACGAGTCAGTCTACTGGTCAAAGTTTTCGTAACTTTTGCTGTGTCATAGACTGATCACTCGTAAAGATCTTCCAACTACTACATGCCCCGGAGAATAGCGCACCACGAGACGGTCATTTTATGAGCATGAGCGAAATATGTCCCAACCACTTTAGCTTATTCTGAATTTGTTCCTATTCTAAAAGCTGAATACTAGAGCACTCAGCACCTTGCACCTAGCATCTGAGTTACTCACAAAATTCTCTCGCCAAATTCTGTAAATCTGTGAATCTACAAAGAAAACGATGTTCAAACTGCAAAATTATTCGCATATCTTCTGTCCCTAGTGGCCATGTTTCGGGGCCGTATAGCTATGCCATTGCCTCATTGCTGCTGCCCGTGCCCGGCAACTAACGGAGAAAAAGAAACCGGGTGTGGTTTGTGTAGATACCGTAATTAACTAAAATGGTATAAATGAGTGCATGGTAGGGGAAAAGTCATTGTGAAAACAATTGAGAGAAGCGACACGGGAGGCACATTCAAACTGAATGTCAGTAACCGTCAAAACATGCGTTTTTTGGAGGGATTTTTTGCCCCTTTATTTGTTTTCTATCCAATTTAATCGAAAAAGTTGATAAGCACGTCCGTAAAATCGTCAATTTGTTCTATCTACTGCTATAGTTCAACCTGAAGGTCATATATTTGGTTTTGACAGTTTCACGTGATAAATACAGCGTATTGCAGCACAGGGCTGATGGCTGATTAAAACAATCCCATACAAACATTTTCTGCAGAAATGGACAAATCAGCGTGCAACATGTGTGACGGATGTGATTTGCAGTGCGGGTCACGTACTTGTTTGTATCGGAAAAGATGAAAAATGCAGAATACGGTGGCATTGTACGACTATCCTGCGGTGAAAATTCTTTCTGATCATCCTGATTCGCTTCGTTCTCACCCTCGCCTTCATCTCCGTAAATATCTGTCTCGGGAAACATTTCTTCATAGGTTTGACCTTCGTCGGCTGAGGAATAAGCATCGGGAAAATAACGGGACAAATTAATGATAACCTAAGCAACAGGTACACAGTTTACGTCACGCATAGGGCATGCGCTTTTTGTGCAATCTTAACAATTCAGCGTAAGCAGGGAAACAATAGTAGCAACTTGACGAGAATACTAGTCGGAAAAATGGTTGCCTCACAAGAAGCGTAACTAGCCGGAACACATAGGACTATGATTTCACTAAACTGGTGTTCTTTTCTATGACATCCTCGTCGAGGTGTGGAGTTGTGATGGGGGGCGCATGCCCCTTAGCCACTGGGATCTACTATGCGCGGCAGCCGTGATCCTGTAACTTGGAGTGGCACAGAACCACATAAGGTCTCTTCAGGTCAAGTGTGGAAACGAGCCAGGAGGCAACGGTTTGGCCGGCGGATCTGAGATTCGGACCTCAGAACAGTTTAATGACAGATAACTGATCCGTCAGACCACCACCGATGACCTCCAAGCCGCTAACATATCCACCTACTATTGTAGATCGGTTTTATAACCGAACTTCCTGTTTGCTAACCAGGCACGTATATTTGAATCTATCAAGTACCGTCTCCAAGGATAAGTGCATATCGATAAAACAACAGATACCGGTATGGTGTAAATGAAGGTTTGATTTTCTGTTGCTGGTAATCTTACATCATGCAGAGGGCGAATATACTCACTACATATATATATATATATATAAAGTGTAACTAGTATCTGGATGAGTGAGCAAAATTTGCCTGGAAGTACACGACCAGTTTCGCAGTTACCGTAGATCGTCAGGTAAGCGTACCCGGTACTCTGTTGTCCAAACATCCTTATAGTTGTACATTTCGAATTGATATGTCTCATTAGAATCTAATTTGTAGCGTCAGGAGTGTGCATGGAAGCTCTTCGACGAAGAGTTCACAGAAGAGCCACAACTGTGATTCGTTGATAATTGTTTGTCAGTTGGGCTGACTTCAGATTGACGGGCTTAAATTCGGTAGGCACCGTAAGCTCTTGCGTGTGACGTTTGTTTTACCATGGTAATAATCGAATAACAAAAGTCTCAAGTCCAAAACATTCTCTCAGCCAAATACACCGCTTCTTCAATGAATTGAAAATCGAAATCATTCCCATGCACGAGCACGCTAAAGGCAAATCACCGCATCCCATGGTTAGCTAGATCCGTCGTTGAGGCCCAATGATGATGCCCTTACCAACAGGTACCTAGTAACTTGCATTCCAGGAACATGAGACGAGTTTGTCTGCTCAAACTCATAGTGATCCCTCTACGACCTCAGTTCGATCGATGGACAGATCCCATCTAGAGTACTGACGTAAATGTATCATGGGAATATGTAGGGCCTGATAAATCGTCATCTAATCGACCTGAACCTCAAGCTGCATATCTCCGTGAATCTAATGGTATTGCTATCCCAGCATTTGCAAGCGCAAGCGGTGAGTGAGACGATGGGCGCGCGTACCAGGTAGACAGACATTGCGAGTCACGAGTTGGTCAAAAAACGGATGTTGATGTTTTCTCTTTTATTAAACTTGGTCTCACTTCGGCTACAACGAAACTGATGTCGACCATCCTAGAGTGATCAATTTCATCGTCGATGTCCGACATTTCTTACAGATACGCGGCAAGATGGACTAGAAAACAGCATGATTTGAGGTAACTTGCTTCAGGTTTGAGTAGTGGCTAGACTATGGCAGAAAAGCATAACTCATGACTTCTAACAAGGATTCAACAGGTGGAGAAATAAGACAGAATTTTCCCAACACTAATCTGATAGTTAACCTCTTTTGTTAAACTAAACACCACTGTATTCAATTTGTGCTGTTGATTTCATATAAAACCGCAAAATTACCAAATTAATCCAGTTTGTATGAGCTTCCCACTCCTGGCATTTTGCTCGAACATTCAAAAGACAGCACTTTGCAAAAAACGTAGTCATATTTATTGGCCCCAAAAATACTCACAGTTACCTGGCCGTAATCACATGAACAATAAGCAAGAACGGTTGTTAGTCTTACTTAGCGAACCAATTTAGAAGGGGAAATTTTGTTCAGAAATGAATGGAAAATAGGGAGAAAAGAAAGAAAGAAAGAAAGAAAACGGGACAAATAAACAATTCGTGCGGGTCATTATTATGTGTGCCCGGGCCAGTAAAATGCCACGTGGATTGCATGCACTTCGGTTTGAATAAAACAATTCGTGCAGTCCAAATTCCATGCCATGAAAATGGGAAAACTCACGCATATGCGTCGTCAGCGTTTTTGTCTCTTCAATGTGACTGACCGGATTACACGGGCAGTCAGAAGAACAGAGAAAAGTTAGCCAATCTGAAAGTGCACATTTCGACACAACGTCCTACGTTCGCTGGTGAAAAACACCAGTCCTAAGTTTATAGTTTTTGATCAAATGAAATTACTTCACCAGTATTTGTAAACAAACCGTATGCTTCTAACGGACGATGCGAGAAAACTACACCAAGACTCGACAATTTATTGCATCTCAAAGAGTTCACTGTTTTTTCTTCTCTTTCCAAAAGCCACCTGACGTTACGACCAATGTGAGGTGTATACACAAATGTTCGTTTTTTCCCCTCACACATGACCGGTCCGGTGAACGCGTGATTCGGAACATGCTACTTCAATCTAACTCATTGGGGGACTTCACGTGTGAACATCATTGAACAACAAACGATGCAAATCGGATGGATGGGTTTCGACCTATAAAACTTGTACTATCCTCGCCGCCGCTACACGATGCAGCTGACTGTTAGGAAAGGAAAAAAGGGTAAACATAATCGTAATCGCGGTATGGGCGATTTCGCTGTATTGATCTATTGTCATTGGGAAACTGTACGAAAGTACCAAAAGGTCGGCTCCCAAAATAAACGTCCAATCAAAACAGTCGAACACGCCTGAGGCCTATCTTAGGTATGACGCTACTTGCTAAATGCTTCTCGGAATATACTGTTCTCTAAAGAGACTGATGGTTGAAAATAAATAGAAATAGTTTAATTTTTTGTTTCTTATTGCATACACAATGCACGAATGTAGCGGAGAAGATGTACCCCATAGCTGCTAGGATCTAATACACAGAGGAGAAGGAAATCGGCGACCTAGACCCTAAAAATTGGAGCAGTATAGAATCAATTAAGATCCCAATAGGTCAGACGTATTCGCAAGGCAGGAGATAGCAAGTTGGCAAAGTTGGATGGAATTGAATGAGAGCAACTAATCGAACAGGATAGGCTATAATTGTACAGTGAAGATCACAAGGTCCACCGAACAGATCGATGCGAAAAATTAGGTAAGTTGATTGAATGCCCGAGTCAGCGAATCTTAAATCATTTATCAACAGGCTTTCCATGTGATCTTCTCATTTGTATGCTTATTTTGTTTTTATTGCTCAAAGTTGGAAAACAAAACCAGGACAACGAAGTGTAAACCTCACGGTCGTAAAAACTGGTACTGAAATCAGGCACACTCCACAGTGACTTTTACGCATTCCGTGAAGATACGCCGCGGTTGATTAGTACAAATCAATGGGATGAGTTTCCCCAGTAGAGTAGAATACACCGTGAATCGCCTGCAACGAACTTACAATCAGGAAAATAGCTTTAGATCATATCGATGTCTACTCCACGCACCCCTGTGGTGCCTGGTTACGAATATTTAATCTGAAAGGCAAATACATATTAGGATTTCTTTCACGCGAATATACTGAGCAATACGCTAGTTTACTTTTTTAGTCTCTCATTACCTTTTATTATGGACTCAGCAAAGTGTATCATTTTCAAGCATGGAATGGCGGCAATTTGGAGGTTGTCAAATGGAGAAGTTAACTGGCAGCTAGAGGATTCGAGTCCGCGACCTTCATACGAAAAAGTCACTACCCGGGTCGCTTGAATACTGCCAACCGGAAGTTCACACTGCTGAGAGCATGTATGATGAAACCAGGCAATAGGTGCACTCTAAAATTTATGTTTAGTAGTATCCCGCGCAAGTAAATTTATTGCGTACTCTGGAAGAGCAGCCAAACCTTTCGGGTGAACACAATTTCGGGTCCTCATTCGGCTGCGGAAAAATGAAACGCCCGCCAAAGAGCAAACTAACTGTGATATTCATTGGTTGGTGACATGGTGACCAGTTGTACTATTATACTGATTCACTATTCAAATACGGCGTTCGTGTTTTGATTTCGATGGGCTTTTGCTGGAACAAAATTATTTTATTTCGGCGCTGTTTACATTAAAACGCCGTCATTAATACGTTGATAACAATGTCATCTACCTTTGAGCATTTTTTCTTTACTTTTTATCACTTACTTCCGTTATCGATAAAACAAAAACGCGCGTCATTTTCCAAGCAGACGGATCGCAGCCAACAAAGAACTACCGAGTGAGAAAGTTGCCCAGTGGTTGGAGGATTTCACCCAGGGACGTTTATCTTTTGACCACCGCCAGTCACAACTGGCGGCCAAAACATTCCCCCACTCTGTCTCTTTTGTTCAGTAGGTAATTAATCAAAAAAGTTGAACTCCAATCACGGTTATTTGTTATCGATTTTAGAAATAAACGTGGTAACCAGTCGTCGAGAAGACTCACTTTTCGTCTTTCGTTGTCTCATTTTCGTTCGTTTTGCCCTCATCTTCTTTACCGTTTTCTATAGCAGTCTGATCTGTTTGTTCTTTGTCGTTCTCGGGCCCGTTACCTTCTTCCTCGTCATCATCTTCATCATTCAGATTGTCCACAGCAATAGCCAAGAAGACATTTAATAGGATGTCTGATGCAGAACGTGTTTCGGTTAAGGAAAAAAATCACACGATCCAGCGGGTGGTCAGTGCAAGAATCAGCAACTGATAATTGATTATGACGGAAGTGATTCGATATTGGCATGCAAAATGGCAGAAGAATAAACTTCACGGAAGCTTAGCTCTTCCAATCGATCAAGCAAATAAAGTTGACCGTTTACTGGGAGTCTCCAGTAGCTTCCGTGGCTCAAGAACTGCATACGGCATCGCAATTAGGAAGTCAAGCCCCATCAATGGCCCGTAGTGAATGGTCCTTAAACTGCATGACAAGGTGTTGTAGAAGCCAAACAAAGAATGAAAACGTCTAATCTGACATCGACCAGTCAATCTTTGGTGTGCCCAACTTCCGATTCATGCTCACCAGCTCTCATTAACTCAAATGAGAAAACAGATCAACGAACCAATTATATTGGTTTTCTCTAATCAGTACTTAGTGATTGACCAGTTAGCCGGATGATTTGGTTCGTCGTTATTTATTGACCTTATCACGCCCAGTTGATCGACTGACATAATCAACGCGATGTTACCGCAGTTGTGTTGGCTTTTGACTAGGATAATGGATTTGACAAATCACTTACCACCCGTGCACAAGGGTCGTGGATTGGGACATTCCGCTAATGAATTACGGAAATTATGTGGCTTCCCGAACAGAATTAAAAATTCTACCTTCAGATATTTTACAGAGACGGAAGGATGATATCAAGTGTATCGGGACCGAACTAATTTCGCAGTGTATCGAAAAATCGATGCGCATGTGTCATGCACAGTGGTTTTGTTTGTAAAACCTCTTCTGAGAAAGGCTGATCGAAGATTGTTTCTACGTGTCTGATGCAAGAGTGTAGTGGAGGAAGCATACCCCATATGCTTTAGAGTTTATAGCACGAAGTGCTAAGAGAAACGATAACTTTAACCCCGAAATTTGGAGTGAACTGGAACCACGTAAGATCTGACCAGGTCGAACTGGGTCAGGCGTGATAACGAGCAGAACGATAGCGCATCGGCGCTTACCATCGAAAAGTTGTCAAATTATCATTTCCAGCAACAACATCTTATTTGGAAGGGATGAACGTCTGTGGAAAGAAAGTGGGCCAAACAGAAAACTGACGGAACAAATGTCCTTCGTGCGATCACAAGAGAATCGGAAATACTGTATACTACCGGATTTCCGATGCCAATTCGCATATTTTGTAATGATAAATGGTACTCGCTTTAAGCTGTAGAAATGATCTGATCAAAAGCGGTGATCGGATTACTACTGTGTCTAGACAAGTCACCATGAAATATGTAAAGCAATCACTCGTAGAAAGGATACAATTGCCCACGATGAAAAGGAATATGAAGTACACTACGACCACCGCGTACCAGTGGCTATTCTCGTAGGCACGCATACCGTTGTACATGACCTCGTTCCAGTCCTCACCGGTTAGAATCTGCGAAAGGACAGAGAGATAAAAGTATAATTTTATCACTCATCATTTGTTAAGCCGGGAACCAAACTGTACTCGTGCGAGTACTCTGTTTTCTTACCTGAAACACGGTGAGCATAGCCTGGAGGATACCATCAAAGTTAGCTCGCGGTTTCTCTTGCGTGATGAAATTGAATCGACCGCCAAAAAGTTGCATTCCAAGCAGTGAACAGATCAGAATGAAAATCGACAGAAGTAACAACAAACTGGCAACGGATCGGACGGATTTGAGCAATTTCCCGACCAAATTTCGTAAACTCTCCCAGTATCTGAAACAAACGAATGGTGAGCGGAAATGGCCCGAGCAGCACAATGGAAAGGGTACATACTAAACAAACACGATTGCACGCGGATATATTTGGACAAAAAACATTCAACGCGCTAATCGTTCTAACCGAGTTGCAACTCAAAATATGGCCGTTATTCTGACATGCTTCACGCATGAGCATAGTGAACAGGGCAAGCCCTATAGTCTGCAGGACACATTACACGGAGAGAGGC
The DNA here is from genome assembly GCA_008360955.1 of Fasciolopsis buskii. Lineage (NCBI taxonomy): Eukaryota > Metazoa > Platyhelminthes > Trematoda > Plagiorchiida > Fasciolidae > Fasciolopsis > Fasciolopsis buskii. The sequence continues at coordinate 113,531 of LUCM01003634.1, read as the reverse complement.
GGACTAGAAACCATGGCCCATAGCCACGAAAGGTCTCATTAGGCTAGGCGTGGTAACGAGCCAGGAGAGAGTGAGTTGTCGTCTACCATCAAAGTGAACGGCGGTTCTGCAAATTGAACCCCCGACCATTTTGGTGGCAGACGCTCAATCCACTTGGTCACTGCCTGTTGGAAGTGTAGTTTATTTTTCCAGTTCCTCATTTCCCGGGTAGTTATTTACAGGATAATAAAGAACATTTACGGTGAACTGATCCATTCATAACCTAAGTTACCAAGCCGAGGTTCTACATTGATAAATTCCACGTACAACTCTTAAAAAACCCGGTTCAAGGTCCGTGATATCCTGATAGTGAAAAATAACCTGCTGAGAGTTCTTCCACCGTACTTAACAGTATGAAAGTGCATTCATTGAAAACAATTAGAAAAACAGTGGGTTCTATCCAACAAATTTTCTAAGGCAGCAACTAAGGACAAAGTAAGCTAAGTTCATTGGTGACGCAAATGCACATCATCCAACTACACAATAAGCGGACGCTTTCAGAAACTATGCAGACGTATCAAGACCTCGAAGATAAACACACGAACGTTTCCCGTCCAGATTTTGCCTGATTTTCCATTTTTGTGATTGTCAACCAGCGATCCAGTCGGGGATTCGCATGGATGCCGTCTGTCACGATAAAAAAAACCTCAAGCCGATTGTGAAAGCGGGAGAATGAAAGAACGGTGCAACCAACATTGTGTGCTATATCCGATTGGACAAGGGAACAAAAGAGAACTATTCAATTTTCTACCATCAGTATTTGTGTGTGTGTGCATTTGCACGCAAATACCGATCGAATTTCTACACATTCAGGCACACGATCCTGTGTGGTAAGTCCCCGCCTACCGTCTTCGGATTGTTGATTTGAAATACCGTTACTAGTAGCACTGTAAGAGTGATAAATAAGATTTTCGATGGCAGTAAAACGTGAAAGAGGAATTCTCTGTGGTATTTGTTTTACTTTTAAATAGTTAAATTCCGAGAAGACACCGGAAAAAATATCGCTTCTTGATCTGCCACGAGAGAAGATTAATCATGATGGAAAATTCTCAATGAGGCGGAAAAGTGCTCCCCCTCACCTCGCCTCGCCTCCAAGAAAAAGAAACACGAAAAAAAGAAACGTACTGTGTTAGTTTGAATATTCGTAAGAGTCGAGCACATCGTAGCACGGAAACACCCATTGGATTAAGGACACCAAATTTGACCAAGAGTAGTTCCAATATGGAGAAGATGACAATGAAAAAATCAAAACGATTGAACAATTTGGAAAAATAATCGGCCAAACCGGATGCAGCAATCTTGATCAGCATCTCCAGTGTGAACAAGGTGACAAACACATCGTTGGCAAAATCTGAAAATTCGACCAAAAATAGAAAAAACAGATAGAAACACGTTGAATCGGATTGATCGGATGCCATTGGATTTTTTGGTGAATGGCATGCAAACGGAGACAAAATAAAGTCGTACAACGCGATTGAAAAAGGGAAGCACAAACATGCCAGAATTCGGTGAAACCAAAAAGTTGACAGACAGAACTAAAAGTTGATCCTTTGTTACTAATCACAATAAAACTATCGCTTTCCTGTCCATCATTACCCTATGTAGCTCATGAATCACAGAACAGACCACGAGTTTTCACCATCACATAGTAAGGAACTGTGAAATCAAGCAGTCTTCTCGCATTTTATCGAGTTTTCAGCAAATTTATTCAAGATAAACTACAATAAGGAAACCTAAAGGAAAAAATTTCATTCCAGCCTCGAGTTCCAATCGCGTTCAATGTTCTAGTGAAGTTAGTCCAAATTAATGATATCTTATTTAAAACTAGTCCCATGCTAGGGGTGATGCCAACAACACAGCATTTCGAACAGCACTCATTTTTGACGAAGCAACTGTTTTTGACCAATTAATTTTCACACAATTGCCAGATCACAATATTTTCCGCGAGCTTAAAAGACCCGGATTAACCAATCACGTGGTTTTAGTACACTTCGAAACGGTGCTTGTAAACTGTCACACAAGGTTCGAGAACTGCGCAGCGCTTAATTCTCGAACGAGAAAAACATTGTGGAAAGCAGACGTTCCTCGTAAGCCTCGAAGACGACGACCACGGCGACAGTAGATTCACGTTTTTTCTATCAACCGTCGTCCAAGCACAGGCTTTGGAATTCCGTTTATCGAAATGGTGCTGGTTCATGGAGTAAGCGTGTCGAAGATGTTCGTCGGTTAGAGGTTTTCGACCACCGATGTCTACGTAGTACGGTTAGGACTGAATGGAGTGATCGGATGAGTAATGTGGAGGTCAGAAATCTAATACTATGTGCCAGATCTCGGAATACCTTATATCAGTGTATGAAACTTAGTAGACTGCGCTAGTTGAGTCACGTGTTGCTTATGGCGAACACTAGTCTACCTTTCCGTGCCATATTTTGCGTTCTTCCCACGGAATGGAAGAAGCCATGTGGGGGTCAACAGATGACACGGCAACGTGGGATGAGAAAATACACAGGTGTCTCACGTCTTCGTGGTTGGGGTTCGGAAGATTCGTCACCCAGCTGGATCGAGACACTGAAAGATATGGCAGTTAACCGTGAACAGTGACAATCGTGTTACCATTTTCTATCGAATCAGAATGGTTGAAAGAGTACGTTTATACCGGTAGACTGTGTCCCGTATGTTGGCTACACCAGCATTCTAATCTTTTCTCACCTGCGTAGGTCCACTCCCTGTTCCCCTTGGATATTCACTCTTTTTATAGAAACTTGTAACTGTGGAGAAAAGGCAGCGGTCAGTGAGGCTTGCCTTGCTGTTTAACGCTGAACGATGATGATGATGATGGTGATGAATGGCTAGCCTAGAACGTCCATTCATAATACCTCTGTACTGCTTGTTTTACTCACCCACGGATTTGGGATGATCAAGAATGAGAGAAAACAACTCGGTTTTACCGCGTAATCAAACATGCACAATACTAGAGTAAAACGGATTTACGTAATCTAACCGTCGTGGTTTAATCGGATGAATCAGCCGCCGATTCGTTATCTATTTGAATGCAAACCGAGTAGACAATCCTGTGAGTCTACCAAACACATGGAACCGAAAGCGGATGAATCGTGACCTGAAAATGCCGCCGACAGATCAGGGTTATTTGCAATTGGAAAGGCACAACAGTGGCATAATGTCGCATCGGGAAGAAGACTAATGATCACGCAGGTGGAGCATCATCACAAAACGGGAATTCTAAGCGGCACTTCACGACGTCCAAGCTGTAGCATGGAGGTCTACCCACCACAACCCCCCCCCTCGCCAGAAAGAAAGTTTAGCGTTTTTGACAAACAATACGTTATGCACGAACGAGACAGATGAACATTAGTGATTAATTTCTATGTCTAGTCGTGCAGAATCCGACAAATCCTGCTTTCAGTTCTGATTAGAGTTTTACAGATTACCCTTCACAAATGTGCTTCTCGTAACCTGTTTCTGTTTTGTTCTGGTGTGTTCTCACATCGTGAATGATCATAAGTCAAAAATTATTGTACAGATCAGAGAAGGTTGCTATACGTCGATGAATACACACTTTGACGGCATTTGCGAGCTGATCCTAGAACCCGCCAATAACAAAAGGACTTGGTCTTCATGTTCAGAATTCCAATACCGGGCATGGAAAAGATCGGGAGGAAGCCAACAACTGAGTTGGTCAACGCAAGGTGAATCAACTCAGATCCGCGTGTTTGTGCGTGTCTGTGTGTGTGTGTTAGGAAACGGCTGATCTACGCAAATGGAACAAGGTCAGCGACAATCGCGGCTGTACAGTTAATTGGACAGATTGTTTATCCAACATAGACTTATATTTAGGTATCCGATGTTGGCCGAGAGAGAGAGTTTTAGTGAATTGTCAAAGTTGACGGGTGTCGTAATTTTGATGCAGAGCACACTAATGGGATGCGATACTAAAACGAGAACGGATGATGTCTTAAACCCGCACAACTGCATTCCACTGTCGGATTTTAATGAGACTACCGATACTTTCCAATCAGATTATCCTGACTTGAAGGTCACAAATAGGACTCCTTATCAAAATTGATGGATCTTATTTAATCACATCCAACGGCGATAACTGTGGAATCTGAATTTTCCTTTATCATGTCTTCAACATCGTGTTTTGCTACTATAATCTCCCTAGCCAAGGCGTGCCCCAGCGCGTTCCTATCGTTGCACACAATACCACAGACATACACTGTGTCCTGATATTGCCCAAACTGTTGATTGCACAACGCTCATTGTAATGTTAGAAGGCATTTGGAATGTTACTTTGACACAAAATTTGGTCTACAACAGGCGGTGCAGCTTAAAAAAGGCAGGAAAGTGGTGTTGCGGCTGAAATTCGGTTGGACTACTCTGTGCACTGCTTGGTCCAGTCACTTAGTGATTTCCCACACTGGCTGTTACCACACAGACACACACACACACACACACATACACTTGCGCCCCATGGACTCGTTCGATCAGTCGATCTTATGGGACCGCTCGTTGATTAGCTTTCATATCAGTCAATCGGAAAGACGATAGACGTTGCACTTCCTCGTCTGCACAGTAAACCAGCTGCGGAAACTCGCGAGTGCTACATGTGCAAAATAAATGGCTACAGCAGTTCTGTACGTACTCCATGTAAAAAACCATGACAAAATAAACTAGTAAAAAAATGTATAATCGTGTGAAAATAATACATCACGACACTACAAGTTCCAGCTGAGTTGGAGACAAATTACCCTTTCAGGTGGGAAAACGCCAGTACTATGTTTTCATAAGTTAAGAACATTATGTGGTCGACTGAATTCGAGTGGCTTGGATTTTCGAACCATCAACAATCCGAATGGCCTGGTGATGGTAATGTGTTTGGCTCCTACTCACTCGTTTCGGATTCAAGACCCGATCAAAACATGGTGGAAATGGGTTGTCGCAGATTCATTCGTAACAGGTTCTCCTGTGCCATCATGATTTTCAACGATAGTTAAGTATCTTGAAGTGTTTCAGCTAGTAGGAGAAGCCCAATGTTATGAGGAATAGGAAATGTACTTGGTTACTAGCCAATCAAAGTCAATGATGCGGTCTGGAATCGAACGGTAACCATTTGCTTCCCCGGAAGATACCACGATAACTGAATGGCCAATTCGATTCCGGATACGGATGCTTATCACGTGAACGGTTATTTTAGCACTGATCTTAATTGTTGAGCGAGGGAATACCAAGAAAATGAAAGGCAGAAGTCAAAATATCGCGTACACATACGTACCTTGAAATTCATCCAGCCATTTGGGTTGGTTATGATGCTCGGTAGTCAGCACGACCGTGTTCAAAAATACCAAGATTATGATCAGCGCAAAGCATTGACGACTGTTGATAAATGCGATCACCGCTCGTCGCGTTCGTTTGCGAAATTTTCGCAGGCGTCTGCAAAACCAAGGGTTGAAATTTGGACTGTCAATCTCGAAACGCACAAGAAAACTGTGTCACAGAAAGCGACAAATGTCCCACACTGTTTAACCGTTTTATTTCCAATGAGATTGAATGCTTTTGTCTACACGGTGATTGCTGAAATAATTGGAGCCTGTTTCGTACTTCGTATTTCTCGATCGTCCAGCATGTTACCACACCTAACCTAGTGTGGTTCTATGCCATTCCAAATTTCACAATCAAAGTGGTAGGTCCTAGTGGCTACGGGACATGTTTCTTCCACTGCACTCATGCTTCAAGCATGTCGTAAAAAAAGATGTAGTGTGTCTGAGGTTAGCGAAACTGAAAAATACTAGTTGCACTGTTCCCATCTGCAATTAGATACCCCGAAAACGAGCGATTTCATTCACTCAGGACAGGCGCTCTCTACACATAGCAGTAAATACGCATGTGAATACCGTTGTCTATGAAGCATAAAAGCAAAGCTGAAACACAATGGCTCCAAATAGCCGTGAAAATAAACAACATCAACAGGATAATATTTGACCCAGTCCGAAGTCATTGCTGGACCACTATAGCAGAATCCGATAAGCTGTCAATTCAACAATTTTGATAAACTTTATTCGGCTCGAACACAAGAGGAATGTGACCCACCTAAGTGTGCTATGACAGTGCGTTTTTACCACTTCATCCACATGCATTTCCGGTGCCGCTTCGACCATCTCACCACCGGCACCTGCAAGTCGAGGTGAAAAAAGAGATGAGAACAAGAAAGGTAGGAGAAATTCTTCCACAAATGTGGATTGTGATGACGAAATTTGTTTTTTCTTCTGTGAAAAAATGTCACGGGTTGGGTAAAATAAAAGAGCTAAAAAATACAATCAACAAATTTTAGACCGTAAGCCAACAAGCTCTGCTTTTGCTCACTGAATGAGCAACGGTAAAAGTCCGTTAATTCTGATTCAGGAGGATTGTTGTATATTAAAGCACCGTGCGCAACAAGGAGATGAAATTCCAATCATATGACTACACGCACTCGCCCCAGTATTCCCAATCAATACCGTAATCGGGCAACATAACAAAATACCCGGAACAATACAACATATAAACATAAAACGAAACCACCGTTTACGTACTAATAAAAGCAGTAAATTTGCGTTTCAGCAAACAATAACATAAAAGAACAAACAGTTAAATTTGTACTCCGTTTATTCCGTGAGAACTGGTCATTTTTTCGATACTAGGCCGCAAGCTTTGGAGTCGTCTATCAGGCAAATAGGCTAAAAATGTAGCCGCTATCTTGTTTTGGGCACGATGTGCCTCTCGACCATGATGCATTACGAGCCCAGTGGGGAACACAAAGTAAAATTCAGCCACGACAACGTGGCGTATGTACTACTAGAAATCAAGCATCAATAAACGATGCCAATCGATGGGTTCACCACTATCCTTCCGTAACAGTTTCGTCATTTTGATGTGACGACCATCAACCCTGGGATGAAATCATTTTTACATCATTCTCCAAGATGTTTTAGAAATCTGACTCACTGAATTATGGCGTCATGACATGGAACATATTTTGGATAGGATCAGGACAGGCTATGATGTTTTTATATGAAGCATCGACTCCTCGACGCAAGTGTGTTTTCATCCGATTTATTTCAAATTGTAAAAACACCACTCCACTCAGGACAATATGTTCATTCAAATGTAGTAGAGTGAAACTCGGAGAATCTTTCGGAGACATTGTCATTTCTTTGTATCGTCTGCCTTCTTAGAACGAATAACCATAACGACAAAATTCCCTCTATCCGTGGTGCAATCTGTTTTGATCTCGTTGTAAGGCTTTTCTCATTTTATTCGTGCAAGAGTGAAAAACTTTGACGACAACCTTTTCGGAGATTATCTTTCTGGAATTACTTATTTTGTAAGTGTTTTGCAGGTTTCCAAATGTTAGGCAAAGATCAACAAAATTACTGGATCGTCCTAGCACTTTGCAATATAATAGCATTCCTTGCTTCGGTGCACGATTAAGTCATACTCCGTATTTGCTGACACTTGGAGTGTTCATATATACTGGTCAACTCTATCTGGATGTAGGAACATCCTGTCCGGAGAAAGGATTTTCCGATAAAGTCACAAGGTCGCCCTGCCATGGTGTGTTCAGTTGAATCAAATAACATCATTCCGGGAACGGAGCATCGTATCAGATGCACTGTAACATATTTTTTGATTGTGAAAAGTTTTCACCTATGGTGTCAAATTTTGTTTCTGAGCCCCAATTATCGAGAAAATGGCTGTCTGAAACAGTCTACATGGTAAACGAGAACAGAGGAGAATACACGTACCCGATTCCACATCCTCACTGGTTTTGTCTTCACCTTCGGAGTCGCTCAACTCCTCTGGAAAAAGTGTAAATTAGCGTTTAGAAAAGAAACAATGACATCCGACGAGGTACGAGGCAACAGCGAATGATACAACAGGAGACGACATAAAGTTGCCTAGGAAAACAACGACAGATACGTTACTTTGGACAACGGGAAACAATTCAAAATTATGACATCAAAAACAATCTGTATTGCACGAAACAGGTGACTGTAGACTGCTAGGTGATACCTTTTATGTAGTAAACAAACGATTTCGTTCTCCAAATCTAATCACAGGATATTTGTCGATTTTTCCTGGATTGTGTAATTAGTTTTGTAGGCTGCAACCACACCAGACATCACGAAACAGACGAAGAATTACTGTTAATTCCAACAAAACATTCAACGTTTCGAATCCAAAGCAGGATCCAGTTTACAAGTCGCCAAACAAACCAAAAACATGTGTGATAAACAAAGCCCAAAGACTTTGATATTCCGCAAGAAATTTTTCTCGTTCAAAGCCGCTCCGTTTGAGGGCAACAAGGTTTTGAAACAAGCAAAAAAAAAAACAATAGAATATTACATGGCTGAAGATACTGGAAACACTTTCTCCGATGAGCGAACAGAAAACGAATCACAACCTGAGTTTGTCAATGTACAACATACGCATGGTATATTTGGCCTGGTAGATAACCTGAATGCTTTCACATAAGTCAACATTTTGACACAATGGAATCTGCTCTATATATGGTAAGATGCCTAACTGGAATAAAAATGGCCAAACAATCCCCGTGTCCATTGGCCGCGGTGCAATCCAAACAATCGGCCGCACCTATTTGACAGTAGGCCACAGCACAACAATTCCGTGAAAGTCCTTGTGCTAAACCCTGACAATCACGACGTCTCATGCTGTGTGGAAGTAGCGACAACTTGCATGTTGTTATTTTCCGCTAGATTTCATCAAAATTTCCCTATATGGAAATGCTTTTGAACTCTTCTTTTACTTGTGAATGAACTCGTTTACACACATGTCTTAAACTCGTATCACGAAATTCCAATCATCAGTTGTCAAATAACCTGGTTCACTGCACACCGGAGATTGATTGAAGAAAACAAACGTTTTGTCCATATCACCGACTAAACTGTCCCGTATCACTTATGCAAACTCATGAGGCAAAATATGACAAACAATTGGATTTGCATTCGAACTTTTCTTCCAAATCGAAGATCTTCGACAATTACAGCCACTTTCTGTTCCCCTATATGTTGGCTGGTTACATTGTCAGATTTGTGGCAATACTGTTGTTTTCTGTCTGACCATGTTATATCGGAACAAGATGAACGGTGTAGATGGAATAGTCTTTGACCAAAAAAAGGAAAGAATTGTTATGCACACTGGTACACAAAAAGTCACGACAACATTTGGGGTAGTTATCGATCTGGATGGATGGATGGCCACACCAAAAGCGATTGGCATCAGAAAACGCGGAACTTGTAGCTTACAGATTACTGTGACCTCAAAAATCTGTAAAAAAAAATTGCAATGAAGAAAAGTGCCTATCATTGCAAAAACACATCAGACATTCTGAGCAAATTTTAGAATGATTTGAAAAGATAATTAGCACAGATAGAAAATAAACCCTAGTTGAAAAAACGAGACAAAAGAATGCGGAACACTGGGAAAAGCAAGCCGCAAAAAGAGAGAAAATCAGTTTGCAATGTACGATTTTATATCCACCAATAGCGAAACAGTTTGTTAAGTGAATATGAGCGATCAAAAAATGATTCCTTGTGAATTTTTTGTGCCTCATGGGTGAAGTAACTCGTAGACCAGATGAAGGTAGGCCGCCAGAAGCAGCTTATCTCGACTTCAGCAAGACGTGAAATCTGGCAAGTCAACGCCCTCTACTGCTCAAATTGCGAGCCTTTCGTATGGGCTGTAGGCCAGTGAAACTGGTAAGTGATTTTTTTTAAATAGTAGGACTTATTAGGTCCCAGTTGCAAGTACCACAGAAGCACAGATCGCCAAGGCTATCGGGACTTAGATCGTAAGTGGGATGAGGTAAGTTAGTAAGTCAATATATAAGGGGTGCACAAATCACCTCTGACGTTATTTGGAAGGTTCATGAAGTAATCGTCTCTTGCCGCGAGGATGAGATGAGCATTTTACCACTCCCTCTTGCGGCGGAAACCAAGCTTCTGGAACATCAGGGATGCCGGGAAGAAGGTAAAATTCGTAGATGCGGATGGTATTTTTTGTGCTTTCATCAGAACTCTAGATGTTAGTTAGATCCTGTGGGTCAATTCTGCCCTTTGCAACCCAAGCTGAAGTGAAATGAACCATCTCCATGATACCGGAAACCCTGGTTCTCAGGTTTGTACGGATATTGCGGATATTTTGAGTGTCAAATAGATCTCGAATTCAGAATCGAGGGTTTTCCATACCGTAGTGCGACTTGAGATAACTCCAGCCGAATCCAGTGATGACTGCCTGTTGAGCTATACGATGTTCACCATAATCCGGCGGTTAGAAAGATTAACCAGATAGTGATCAGAGATTAAATGAAAATCTCCATCTTGCACTCTAGCACCAGTTGAAACTAACTAACCGAAAGTGTATCCCGTTTTGATAATTCCGAATGAAAACCACGAGACAGTTGCAAACTGACAACTGGGATTTCGGATACTGTGGAGTTCAAAGATGGCTTAACAATTCTATTATTTTTTGCTTCCTTTATTATTGAGACAACAATAAGCATCAATTTTCAGGAAAGGGGACACGGCCAGCAGAGGGCTGCCAAGTGGGGAATTGGACCGGCGGTGGGAGGATTCGAACCCGCGACCTTCACATCCAAACGTCACGACCTTATCCGTTTGGCCACCGCCGGCCATTCTGAAGTGAACCAGCCGAAGCAACCAGACTAATTTGTAAGTCCAAAAAAACATTCAAACCTAGCCTTTTGAACGCATCATCATTTTTTCCGGCATTCATGCCCAATTGCAAAAGTAAAGAAAATGCACTGCGAATGATCTCTAGCGAGGTTGAAACAGTTACACCGCTGGCGAGTTGTGCGTTAATGTTCCATAACGGAACGCTCGATCGACACAGCTCGATCAGTCTTTTGCTACCAAAACTATTAAGAACAAAAAGTAGCCGATTAATTAAAAGTTCCAAGTAAAAAAGATAACGAAGCAATATGAGATAAAGAGCAACGCGAATTCGCAGTCATTGAGTAAAATTGTATTTTGCAATCACCATGCAAGCGGTTATCTCTTCAAGTCCAAATTGCCATCGAAAACTGATTCCCATCTATGGTGAGTACCACTTAGACCCAATTGGGATAGTATGAACAAAAAACTACCACAAAATGTGATAGGGAAAATGTTTAGAATTGCATCAACTTCTTCAATGGATGCAAGCAAGAAATCACTTGGCAATTATGACAAACGACTGTAACTCATTTTGTCGGTTAGCTAGTTACTTTAATGCAAACTAAGCAAGCTTTAATTTCTGAATTGGTGAAAATGAGGAATTTTTTGCTTGAAAAGAGCTCCTTTGAACGGGAAATTTCCAGGTGGATATTACCTAAAACAAAACACGCATCATAGATAAGCAAGATCCACATGCATATCCCCAATTGTTAAAATGGTAACTGATTTGTCCGAGAAAGATTTGTGAATACCAAGGACAAAAGTTGGTGAACCAAAGCGAGATTTGAATGTCATGTTACCAGAATATGTGCTCTTGGGCTATTGTCATGATGCTTAATTGCTTGTCATGAAGTTGGCACAAAAATGTCACATCCTGAGAAAATTAAAAGACCCGGTCATAAGAGGCCAATGACTAATCACAAACGATGATCAAAGATCTGTGCTCTAGAGGTTCAGTTTATCCGAAAGAGTTTACAAAAATCACCAAACGGGAGAAACAAACGTGAACAAAATTCAAATCCAGCGTACAGCCTTAGGGAGAAGAAACATGTCTTGCTGTCAGATGTTTTCCCGAGATGCTCGACAGGATCACATAAAACGACGATTAACAGCGGCTATTTCCAACCGTCCAAATCTCACAAGCTGATCAATTAAGGCTTCCTAATAATATGGAGAACGTACATCCCTCGTATTAGATTGTGACATAACAACTCCAAGCCGTATGAAAGTATGAACCGTGTGAAAGTACCGAGAAGAAATTGCAAAAAAGTGGAGGAAGAGTAAACGAAGAAGAAGAAGTAGAAGAAGACGAAAACACACAGAGAGGATAAAATGTGTGTCTTTAAACAAACCTGCCAACTCGATCCATTCCTTGTAGCCCAAATAATCTTGTTGTTCTCGTTTTTCTTGTCTTTCTTTTCGGAACAGGAGTGTTCGATCAATCTTTTCTTTTTCTTTACTGAACTCTCTGCAATGATGAAAGAAAACAATGTGACTGTCTGGCTCTCGAAAGCGAGAAAAATGTTTCCAAATCACTTCATCGAGAAATCTGGAGGCATTGATTTCGTCAGAAAAATATGCATGAACAATTGCATGGCTAAGTGAATTGCACCCTCTAAACCGTGGATGTACTTTAAATAAATGTACTTCTTTCGTCTGGTCCACGTCAATGTATTCGTAGCCAGTATTGTGTCTCAACTAGCTCCTTTGTATGATATTGGAAAAATGGTCAGAGTAGGCTGCTGAGCGTATTTTTAAACTTCTGGTCAAACGGTTAGAAAAACTGAAAAACGAATGCACTGCTTCAAAATACCCTTAGTAGAGCACAACCATTTTAGGCTGTTTGCGTTCCGCAAGCCAGAGTTTTAGAGACGAGGCAAATGTGACGTATGAGTGCCTCGAGAATGCTGCCCAACATGGGTCAGTTCGAACTGGGTGGTTCACATCATGATGCACCGTGGATGTGAGATTTTGAAAGCAAATCGTATAAGTATTTGATCATGACGTCTCGGTGAGTAACCAACTGATGTTATTTGCCGTCAAGGTCCGATTTATACGTAGTAGTTCGGTAGCAGTTTTGACAAATCGTTAGGCTCACTCGAATGAGCTTTGGCTTTGGCCGTTACGTCAAGCCATCAACTAACAAGAACTAACGTGAACGAAGGAAAACGGATGAAATAACTTCGAAAAGTAAATGAGAATCCGGAAGATGAGATTTCCAATGCGGAACCGCAACCGGTGTTGGAGCATATTCTCAACAATAAATGTCTCGCAAAATTCGATCCGTAAGTCTAGCTCAACCTATTCGCTCCGCTCCGGTAGCTTAGGCTTGGACACTCGTTCACTATGTCACAAACTGAATGCCGCAACCCAGTTACTACCACCTATCATGAAAAACAGCGTACATTGAGAGGATATACCAGTGAGCATGCGCAACATATGACCCAACAACCCTGGTCTATTCAACTACAATGCCTTATTTATTGACCAGGCTGTGGAGACAAACTAAACCACGGCGTTCAGCAGCACACTGACATAGTTCTTCCATCACGTTCTGACGATAATACGAGGACGCCGGTAACAATCTTCCCACGAATTCTGTCGACAACGCCAATGATTCCGAACCATACAGCAGCAGCCATTCTACTGCTACCATGAACAGTCTACCTATCATCGATGTCCAAATTTCATACTGTTAACACAAACGTCTCGAAATGACAAAAACCAATCGGACCCCATGTATACGCGCAGACACTTCACTTGATATACCACTTATCAAGTGGGGTTCAACCGTCTAAGGAAAAAAACTACCAATTTCACTTAGCACTTAGTCCGAAAGAACAACGACCAGCTTCTGCTAAGTCCAATCTCTTGGTATCATCTTATACTTCAATGGTTCAAAACGCACCCTAAATATGGATACCTTGGAATAGAGAAAAACCTGAAACTCATCTAGGTATACATTCGGGAGCAAAGGGTCGCCTGCATGTTCGAGGTAACTAGCAACCTCGCATCAATGCGGCCTGGTTCGCGTTGCTGACTCACAGCATCTTCAATTTAAGGGTGGAGAGGAGAATGAAGAGCAGTGGAAAACATGCCACGAAATAACAAAACTGAAGAACTATGCATAAATGAAAGAACGTTATCGACTGCGGAACTGAAAGATATTTCAAACTATCTCCGACACTCGCTTAAGGAGATCACATGTATCCCAAACTAACAGTCTAGCTGGACTTGCACAAGCCAGTCCACTGGTCAAGGCGCTCACACATTTTGCCAAAAGATTAGCCGATCAACTGAACCCATTTTCCAATCGCTACCCACCACGGAGAATACCAAACAGCGAGGCAGTCGTTCTGTGGACATGCACAAAACATGAAACAATCACCGTGGTCGATTCACATGCGGTGCCTGAAGATTGACCCCTGAGAACCAATACTTTACCTCTAACCTTTAAGTTACTGAGAAAATCCTTCCATTGCTCTGTCACTACTATGAAGATCGCGACGTTTAGAACTCGAAAGTCTTTTATCTTTTACTTCCTTTTTTTTTGAAACAACAATGTACATCAATTTTCAGGAAGGGGGCCGCGGCCAGCAGAGGGCTGCCATGTGAGGAAGTTGACCGGCGGTGAGAGGATTCGAACCCGCAACCTACACGTCCGAACGCCAAGACCTTATCCGTTTGGTTACCGCCGGCCATCTGTTCACAACGGTCACGCTTTCGAGCCTTAAAACTAAAATAAACTCCCTGTTGCTGTGTGAACTTGACATTTGATTGGCAACCGGATGTGATGTAAACATTACAAGTCTAAAACGGCAGATTTTATCCGGCATACAACCAACCAGTGAAATGCAGCTTCCAAAGTAATTAGACTTGTCTACTATACCCGATTCTTCCTTGACGGAGCAAGATTTGGTTCGGAGCCAATCCAATTGTTGGAAATATCAATTTCAACACTCACACTAAGATACGTCTGTTTTTATAACCAGTTCAGTTAAACACTTGAAGAGAAATAATGAGAGATGACCTTTTTGACGAATGCTACTTCTAGGGGTAAGCCAGGTTGGCAGATGGCCGCAGACACAAACTTGGAAAAATCTACCATTTGACAATCGAATTCAGTCCACTACCGAGACCAGTAGAAACTGTGGATTTACCGCAAAATCACCTTATTCTTGCTAGAAATCAATAATCACAATGCACATTCACAGAGCCCTAATTAGTACTCGAATTTAAGTGGAGTGATTTCGAATTAAACGTTGCCGATGATGATTTTCACCAAAGATGAAACAGCCACGAACAAATTTCATTGTTCTTAGTGGTAAGTAGGACCAGTAAACACGATATTGAATCTCCTTGTGGCTTTATTTTTTATATTTCACTAGGTCGAACGGTAGGACAGCTATCTATTCGGATCTGGGAGAGTCGCCCACGCTGGCTTGGCCAAGGTAAAAATGGGATCGATAAGCAGCGCTTAGGTCCTTAGGTCCACCCGGGCACGGTGTCCCCCTTATCAAATCCAGGAGCCTTCAGTCACGCACACTGTCTACTGGTGAAGCCACGAGCATTAGGAAGTTAACTCCCGATCTCTATGCTCAGTAGCGTTTGAGACGGACATTTCTGACAGCCGTGACCTCCAAGTGACCATCATTTCATTATCCATAGGTTGTGATTTAACCAATCACATAAAGACAATTTCACCGACATAAATCTCCGCCCTTGATTGTGGTCATTCAAGTCTAACTGTTTTATACTATTCCTGTAGTGTCAGGC
This sequence comes from Fasciolopsis buskii, assembly GCA_008360955.1. Classification (NCBI taxonomy): domain Eukaryota; kingdom Metazoa; phylum Platyhelminthes; class Trematoda; order Plagiorchiida; family Fasciolidae; genus Fasciolopsis; species Fasciolopsis buskii. Next base: position 97,965 of record LUCM01003634.1, on the reverse strand, counting down.
CTTGTGTTCTGTCATGTCCACCATCTCACTTGATGAGCTCCGGTTCACGAGGTGTTCTCTTTCGTACATTGGTCCGACCATTTGCACCTCTCCCCAAGGGAGGAGCACTGTTCCGGCACACTACTACATTCCAATGCAATTTGTAAACGTCGGTAGTCAAACGTAAGAAGGTCGTGGGAGTTTGGACGTGAGTGTCACGGATTCGAATCCTCCTCCCATCGCCGGTCAACCTCTCCATATGACCACCCTTTGTTAGCCGCGTCTCCCTTCGCGAAAAATAGTGCACACTGTTATCCCATCAAAAAACGAAAGAAAAGGAAAGAATTAAAGATACAAGAACGAATTATTGAAGGCCAATTAATTGCCACACTATCATTCTAAATGCTGTTACGGGGGGGATATTTTTAGACTTGAATAAACCATAAACAACTCACCCGCTCAGTACACCGAGCACAAGATTCATGACGAAGAATGAACCCAAAAGAATCAGAGTTACGAAATATATCCATGGCCACCATGAGCCGATAGCGTCTGATATCTGGAGAAATAGAATGAGATCAATTCAACAAACGATCACCAATTAACGATAACTAACAAACAATTCAAATCAGAGATCGTTAGTTCCACCATTTTTCTAAGCTTAGAATGCAATCACAAGGTTTGGAATTGAAAATCCAACTGGTTAGATTACACTTGGTCTAAGACTAAGATTCCATTCCGTCAAACTGGGCGCCGAATATCACGTATCTTGATTCTTGTCAGTCTATGGAATTTTCTTTTGTTGTTTATCTAACGTAGAAATGAACAAATCGGCCGCACGATTCACGTTGAACTTGAAACTTTGTGTTCATCGTAGCTCGAATCGATGGTTTCCGGAATCTCTTGATTGCCCAACTTGGCGACAAATTGCACCGATGATCTCATCTCGACTGGCGATAAAACATTCGCTACTGAGCATACATCGTTTTACTTTAAAGGAACATGGCAAACAGTTTGAAAACGTGTAGCTAATTCATATGATAGCTTAGAACTAACGATGCATTGCTTTAAAGAGTCAACCTCATTGATGACATACACGATTGGTTTTGGAATCACGGCGGTCGTATGAATTACATGTCGACAAAAGGCGAAAACAAATTCCATTCATGCAAACTGACGTCTAAATAAATCACACATTTGGAATTAAAATAAATAACTGATGAAATTACAAAGTCGAGCCGGGAACTTACCCCAATAGACTCAGATTACAAATTACAGTATCGAGAGAAAATCTCGATTCCTAACAGTATGAATACCGAAAAATCGAGTTGTCAGAATGGGGCCCAACAAACATATCGACGAAAAGACTGGGAATAGTACCTTCGGGAGATATTCTCCGATTTCGTATGGCTCAAAATGATGGCACCTGGTTTTGTGTCAATTTAGCTGATTAGTTAAGTTCCAACACTATTGATCTAGACCCACAGTTTCAACAAATAGGTTCTACCTGAGATGCTATTATATCAGTCCTACTAGTCGGAAATTAGCACAAAAGAAATCCGTACACAATATTCATCGTTCACACAAAGCTAAACAAAATGTGCCCGCTGATGGGACTGTTGGTTCATGCTAAAATCGTTAGTGTTGGTGTTAGTCCAAAACGTGTGATGCTTAAGCCGATCGGCTCGGCGTGCTCCGTTTGGTCCGAATTAATGACTCACTCTAGGTTTTGATATTTACTGAACAGAATTTGAGGCAAAAAATGTTATTTTCTGTTTTGGTTCTCGAATCCCGTTGTTTATTTTTTTTCCTGATTTTGTTTCCAGCTTCCCATCTTAGCTGTGCCTATTTTAGACCAAATTTCTAAGTCGGTTATCCGTAACGCGGTACTACCCTCCGATGAGGGGTTCGTTTGTTTTGAGGGTAACGTTTTAAACCAACTGGGGAAACAAGGCCGCTTCTCGTGAATGGAAACAGAACGAAAAAAATATTTGAGTTATAAAAACAACTTTCACTCAGAAGTTATATACGTTTCAAGGCCAAGCATGGTGGCCGGAGTTGGTCGAGCGACCAACATCGCGGCATTTCTACGTTAAAGATCGCCGGCTAGAACTGATTCACCGTCGATCAACATCGTCACTTGACAGCTCCCAGTTGGCAACAACATGTCCCTGGAAGACGATGTACCTTGACAATCCTCTAATAAAGGAAGTGACTACACGGGAGGTGCACAATGGAAAAATTGACTATGCGAAACGTCCTCGATAACAGTTTGAGAGAAACTCATTCAAATCTCAATCAAATGTCCTGGAAATTAGTCGGAATTTCTTAGACTAATTAAGTATCACATTTGTAGTGAACATTCGAAAAGACCATCATGAACGGAGCTGTTCTTTTTTCAAACTCAGATGAGATAGAACAGAGAAAAATAAGATGCCAAAAATTGCTCGTGTTACTAAGTGACACGGAATTGAGTAGAACAAGTCTACGTACTCAACAGGCAATAATACAACACAGATTTCGCATTAGGATTTCCAGTGAATCGTACACCATAAATTAACCATCAAATACCAAATATATTGTGTATTAGGGATTTTCCAGGACAAGCTATGGGCCAACGTTTGACGGCCAACTACTATTCACTTCCAAATTTTATCAAACAATGTGTGTGTGCACGCGCAGCTACTTACGCGATATCCTGTGCTAGTCCATCCTTCCATAGTGATACAGACAAACACGGTGAGCATGGAATAGAGAAAATTGTCAAAACTGATAATTCCACCCTCAGGCCCGGTGTATCGTTCCCCATCTTTGCCCCACATATCTTCACAATAGTACTCCGGACCGAGCTCGCTGCATTTGAATCCCATAGCAGATGTGTTTTTTGTACAAGGGCGTGGATTGGGCATCATTTCGGCTAGGTGTAACGATCAGCACACGAAGCGAGCGGAAGCGTGAGATCCGGTTTGGGAAAGGGAAAAAGAATGAAATATTTCGGGCATAGCAGGAACATAACAACAGTGTTTTCAAAATAGAGACTTCCGTACTATTTTTCATATTATTTCGGAATTATATCAAAACTATTCGGAACTGGCATCCCAACCGGATTGTTGGGATTTCGTTCTCAAAAATCACAAACGAGATCTGCACCAAATGGCCACGTTTACGTGTATGCAGTGTAGATCGATTACACTTTGTGAGCCAATGTTCATTTTCAAGATCTAGTTAAAGCGAGACTAGGATTTAGCCATTTTCGAAAACAATTGGCGAGACGCCGAGTAATTTGACAATTTCGAAATAATGCGACGAATGGTGTAGTCCATCGCAAACCACTATTACCAGCCATCAGGATTGTAAAATAATTCCCGGCATACGCCGCTAAAGTTTCCTCCCTGCCCCCTGCGTTCCATCCGCCCGTCCGGAAAACGTGAAGCGGATTTAAGTAGTAGTACAAAACAAAAGTATCGACAACTTACCGGAATAGGAACGGAGAAAGTTCACGCACGAGTGAGGATTAAATACACACACACACACACACACACAGGTCAAGTGCGGAATATGAACAAATTTGAGCACAGAGCGGACAAACATGTCTGATCGGATAAGTTGAGTGGGATCCTTTATTCGTCGTGTTCAAGCGTGCCTAGCAGACTGTCACGAGGATGCGTAAATCTTTTCATGCGACCAGACCAATCTGCCCACGCATTCTGACGGGGTCGGATGGGGTAGGATAGGAGTATTTTGCAAATCGTGTGCACTCGAGAGACGGGTGGAATTTGTAAGTATCGTAGGCAGAAACGAAACGGTCGTTATCCTCGACTATTACGAGAAAGTGGTAAACACCGTTGGAAATTAACAATTTTTCTCAAAATCACAGCGTGAATGAAAAATCTGAATCATAAATCAATTGGGCTAGACGGTAGCAGGACGAAAGACAAAACGAGGAATGCTGGTCCGAGAGAGTAGACACTTACGCGCCAGTGAAGTGTTCCGATAACATGTGAAATGCAATTTGCTTTGAAATAATTCCAAGCCCACAATGGCGTATACAATAATCACAAAGATGACAAGCAACGCGATGTGTAGCAACGGAACCATGGCTGTGATGATTGAGTTCAACACAATCTGGAGACCTGAAAACGAGCAGAAAGGCATCAGGTGGGGTTAGCAACAAGCAACTGATCGGATATTCGCTAGATATACTATTAATTTAAGAGTAATACTAATGTTTAATCATACTAATAATACTAGGGATGATAATAACTGTAGTGATTGAAAAGCAAACATACTGAGAAGTCGACAATGATCTTTTTTTGCAGAACTAACATTTCATTTACGTGCGAATGAGTTTGAATTCGCGTGCACCAAGCAAACCGCAGTGTGACTAAGTTCCCGTTTCATGAGCGAAATTGTAATCCCGTTTACATCATCTGATTGGGTTCTCGATGTGCACGATTTTCACAAAAACAATCTCGTTGTGGAGGCGGAGTGGAAAAACACGCAGACATTCGGATGCCCCAGTGACAAAATCTTTTAGTATCTTCTAAACCCTGAAAAAATCATGGGTATCGATTACTAACCGGATTCATGTTGATTAACAAGATATTTTGTCCGAGGCAATACGATATCGCGTGACGTCCGGTTGCTAAATCTAAATGTCACCAGGTCGTAAAATATCCCGATTGTCACATGAAAAGACCGAAAACGTGGGGAAATTTACTTTCGACACCTAATTTCGGATCATTCGAACCGCCCGTGGTATCAAAAAATCGCAACAAGCACGTGAATTCCAGCATCAAGTTTGCAGAAGCGAAACAATCTGTGAATTTCATGGAAGAATTTGTACGGAACAATCGTTATTTAAAGGATTACTGGTCGGTTTTGCCCAAACGTCATTTTTCATCGGATACCAAGTGGCTCAGGCATTACGCAATCAGATTCAACTTGATGCCGCCCAATCGAGCCCCGAATAAATGCGTCGTATGGGTAACCAATATAAGGACCGGTTGAAGAGATCCAAAAAGTATATAGGAACAATGAGCAGAAAAACGTAAGGAAAATTTCTCGGTTGCCTTGATTCGACAATTCCCCAGTTCAAGGTCCCGGAGAATCCCGGAATGTACATCCACAATTTCTGAGCTGCAATTTGGAGCTTTGTGTCTCGGGCCGAAGTTTCGTATATCATAGACTAAATACCACCTGAATGAGAGCGACATCCAGTTTGAAAACCTGATAAATCAACTGTGTATTAGTACTAGCTTCATTGCAATCCGTGGACTGACTCAAATCTTCATCGATATATCACTGACAGAAATATCCGGACGGTAAGTCTTAAGGTAGCGGTATTCCTACCAAAAGGCATATAGAACCCATCCGCGAACTGATTAGCAACCGTCGTTCACTAGTTTCCAGAACAGAGAAGGGGGCATGATGAGTAATAATGAATCGACCGGACCACAACAAAAACTAACAATAACTCCGTCGGACGAGGACGAGGGCAAGTGCACTTGCAGGTCAGGAGAACGAGGCAAGATGCAAGAGAGGATGATCAAATTGATGAAGTTAGATAATTTCATATCTTAGGTGAGATGATTCCGACAACGCGGGACTTTCACGTGATTCTCAACGATGAGTTAAGCTTCTAGACAAAGCACGAAGTTATTCGAGAAGTCAATTTATCCACAAGTGGGCACCGTTTGTATTTCTGCATGATAGGCTAACTTCGAATTCTTTTCTTAGTATTTCATCATGCATGTTTTGATACTCTGAGGGATAGTAACCGAAACCCGTTCACTAGAATGGGAAGTGCATTTGACAAAAAACGAGCAGGCCGGAGTGAACAAACTTAACGAACATGAAGGTATTTCGATACGCACATCACAATGTTCTTTGGATCCTGTCCAACCGTATCGTACGTTTTCGTTGGAAAATAACCAATGTGGCCGATACAATAACAGACCAGGTTAGTTTTTTTTCTACCGATGAAAGAGTAGTTACACAAAACCGAAGATTCTTTCGCGTTGCTGGCGTTCAATAGTCGCGACCGCGCCACCTTAGGGACGTGGGTAGTATCCCTTTAAATGGAAGGTTGCCAGTTTAATTCCGGCTAGGATCAACCACTTTTGGATGCGAACGAGGTAAATGATCGTTCCATTGGACTTGAAACTGAAAACACTTGAAATAAGCACGAAAATATCGCATCAATATTCCATCAAAATCCGAGATATTTATTAATTGTCGGGAATATTGTGTAAAAGGGACAACAAATATCGCTGTTGTATTAGGGACTCACTTGGAAGACCTGATAGTAACCGTAGAGGTCGAAGAACACGAAATGCTCGAAGCGCTTTGACATCCACGTTCATGTTTTCCAGTGCTTTTGACGACAGACTGCAAAATGAAATTAGTCAAACACGATAAAAATCGTCATTATTTTGATACCAAATATTTCATTGCGATAAATGTTGTTTTCCAAAATACTGCACCATACTCAATCTGAACAATGAGGTAGTCGTGAAACCGTAGAATTGCATTCAACAGCGCATAGTGGATGAAAACTTGTTTCTGTTCGTTTTCTTATAACTTGCAGTGCTAGTATTAGATCTTGGGCGAATTGTACCAGAGTAGACAGGTTGTCTGTTCCAACAAGCAAATTCGAGCGGCTATCACGTGATCTGACCAAACCGAATAATCTGGGCAGTCCAATTTGGGAATATCATTTCCTCTTTTTCTGCCTCCACTTATTCTCCCAAAGTGCCACTTATTTTATATTTCTTTGAGTTTGCAAACCCCTGTTTCTCCTTTGTTGTAATGTCTTTAGAACACCGTTGTATTGTGTTTCTTTCCGTGGCCGAAATCGCAGTGTCTAGAGATACTACTCAATTTAGCACGCAAAAACCCACCATATTGGTCATCCGCTGCCACATTAATGGAAACCATTATCGTGTTTAAGTGAAAATAAACACTTATGAAATCAGTTATTCAAAATAACGAGTATAAATACCTTTGGAATAGTTTTCGAGCAGGCGCACGCCGTGTTGAACAGCATAGTTGGCAAACAGTGGTTACGACTGTGAACCACACCGTTCGATGTCCATAATAGGAGCCTAACCAACGATGAGTGCTAGCGGTAAACTGTCTGATTCTGTCGACCGTGGTTCGTCACATGATCTTACGGTTCACAATGCTGATTATTCTGAACAGTGTGACAGTTTCTTGGAACCATAGAACGAGTTAGTTTCAATACGATCAAGGTTAACCAGGCAATAAGAAGAAACTACTCCAAATTCGATTGTCAAGATGATCAACCGGAAAGGAACTGCACTGGGCTACCAACACAATTGAGTCAGACACCTTTTCAGCAGCAGGAAAACATACATTAGGTGAAAATGAAGTAAAAAAATGCCGGTATAGAAACGCAATGATGAGCATTCCGTTAAAACGGGTACGTGGCTTAAACTCGACCGTCCGTGAGCCAAAAGCGTCGCTAACAGAGACTTTTCTAAACGCAACAATTAGTCGAAACCGTTCACGTTCAGGCCCAAACAAGGAATAAGCAAGCAGCAGATTGTGCATAACTTCTGGGAGTGACATAGTTAGCTGCAATCAGTTGCTCAAAATGGCAAACAGTACTCAGTACGCTGGAGTAAGGGAAACGGTTTAATGTTTGGAGAAACGGGATATCTTGGCCACAAACGTTCACAGGCCGTGATTCTGAATTTATGTCACGCACGGGAACTCGATAATGAAACTCAAGATTCGATCATAGTTATATCATAATATATAAACAGATCAAAGTCCGATTCACTTTGAGAATTCGAGAAGGTCTAAAATTCAGTTGAGTACCATAAGATAGCCTCAGGCAAAAGAGGTAGATCCAGCTGGTTCCCGGGGCCAAGTAAAACGAACTCGGGAGCAGGGCTGTATGCTGACTGTCAAATTCTCTCCTTGTGAACAGATGAAAGAACGACATTTCGGTGGTTCGCCGTGCATAGGATGGAGCCATACCCACTAGATAATTTACAGTGAACAAACAGCGATGCCAACAACGCGGTGGGTACTTGTCTGTCTGTGATGTGGTCAACGCAGTTCTTGACTCATTTTAAGTCCTTGAACTTAAACGGGGGTGTACTAACCGATATCCTCAGCCACCAATTCTGTTGGAAACCACAGTGAGTGTTTGGAACTTGATATGAACTGAGAGCGGGCCGCATAAACCAAAATATAAATCAAACTGCCAGCGACTTGCGACCGGCGAGTATCTGCCTGTAGCTTGACAGACTAGACTCTCTGGCCAAAGCCTCCTGAATCACGCCTCCTAATTCAACTCCGCACTTCAAATCTTGATAACTTGGTAGTACAAAGCCTTGCAAGAGATTCATGAATAACAATGTCTATCCCATGATGAAGAGAGGAGTTTAGAAAAGCTAACCGCTCCAATGAACCAAAAGACAGTTTATTCACATTTTCTTGCTTACACTTCTTTTTTTACCGTGGCGCTGATGATTAAACTTATACGGGTATGGAAAACGCGCCAAATTCTATTCAAATGCCATCACCATTTGGTTTAAGAGTACCGCACAACTATTTGCCATTCACAACGAGTTTTCCTCTCCAACTATTTGGATTGATTTGAATCTTAAAAACCAAATTTGCAGGTTTAAAGACAACCCTCAGTCGCACAAATCCCTAATCGATTGCTGTCCCATCTCCGTACAGTACAAACATAAGATCCATGGTTGAGAGGGTTCTATTTTGACCTGCTTATTACAAACGGGAAGTAAACCGAATACGTATGTACTCCGCACTCAACAGTCCTGTTGGAATGAAAATATTAATGATTGAGATAGATGTATGAGAAAATTCGACAGCTTCCAACGGGACTAGAGACAATGCAAAAAAACCCGCGGTGGTATTGTTCATCACATCAATCATGAGTGATCTGGAAATTTTGAAGCTGTCTTTGGATTTCCGTGTGATGATACTGATTTCATTGGTGCCTACTATCTTATTCACCCTTCTTGTATTCGAGATATTCTGATAACCAGTACGTGCATTGCCCCATTGTACGAACAGTGAAAAATGGTGTATTCCAAGAGGTCGTTTTCTGCTTTTTCTGGGTTCTTCACTTTTTAGATTTCTAAACTCAACTTTCGGAAATTTGAAGCGTGGACCTAATTAATGCCTCCATATTTCCAGGACCCGTCCCGACAGCAACAGATGCTGCTATAGACGGAATTATTATCAAATGCAACCCACCTTCTTCTGAGGTGCCCAACATGTTCTTATTCAGCGCACAGATCAAATCAAACTGTAGAGGAAAGTGTTCTTTTCCTGATTCGCCTTCAGATAGGCCTTTTACATTCGGAGATACCGCAATGGCAAACCTAGAGCCCTCTTTGCATTATGTTGTTCATTTTTGGGTATATTTTCTGTTAGGAATAGAATAGAAGAATGTCGACAAACTGTACGATTACCCGTCGATCAAGCTCGATTCTAATCCTAGTTAGAAGGCGATTAAACTAGTGAATAAGAACACCTCCCGTAAATCATCACCAATCCCGTTTGGCAAAGTCCTGTGGTAAAGAATCGCGACGCTACGCAGGCAACGTTCTTGACTCAAATCCCCAAATTCTGACTGGTCTAACTAACTTGAATACAATACTTATTCATCCGTCGTCGGATACAGCACTATCATGAACAACTATACACCCACATACGACTGGACTGATTTCATACGATGATTCTAAACTCTTTTAAACCACTAAGACAGTGATCATTGTATGCCCATATGATCTGCCACCCATATTTTTTAAAATATGGATCGCGCTGCTCATATAGATAGCATTTACAGATTTTAGGACAGACACTATCGAAAAATCCATAACACTTGAACCGATTCCCGAAATTCATCTACCAAACTTGGTTATTGAACATTTCCAGTCTATTTTCACGATCTTGAGACAGAATATAACAGAAAGAGGTATTACCAGTCTACGGCATTCCATGTTTGTTGTCCAATGTGATCAATATTTGGATGCATACAAAAGCAATGGATTTTAATCTCGACAAGTTCCTTTTCGCTCCTCATCCTATTGCCAAATTTTAAGCCAGTTCCGTTGAATCTTTCCAACGTTTTATTGATTGCGCCCTCGCATCATACTCGGTAACCTAATTCCTTACCATTGCCATCTCCTGTCCGGTGTTCAAGCGATCAACTCAACGACATTTCAACGCGAAGAACACTTGTTTGAGTCACATTATCATCGACCACGATGTATTTTCACTATTGTAGCCAAATGATCATTTCTCTAAGCGAAAATAACGTATTTTGCCAAGTCCACCGGTGAATTATTCACTCGTTACTCAGAAAGTGAAATTGTTTCCTTTCCTCTTCACCACGTCAATCAACAATTTCATATCATCATCATTCTAAAAAAAACTCATAAAGTCTGATGACGACTTGATGGTCCGATAGGTCATTTTCAACAAACACAAATTTGTTACCGTTTTCCAACGTATTTGTGATATCCATGATCACATGTCCATATTCAGCCTTCATCTTACAACACTCTGGTGTTATAAATATACTTCCTCCCTCCTTCGCTTAAAGATCGCTCTTTACGAACAACCGTTACCGAGAACATGAAACTCCAACTCAGAGGTTTTGTGTGTCAAAATCAGTCCGGATTTACAAAGGCACTTTTGCATATGAGATGCTGCTAGAACAATTTGACTATGATCTTTTCAAATTCGCAGACTCAATGTTTTGTGCTAAGCTACTATTATCCTTTCTATATACCCCTGTACCTAACCGACTTAACCCAGCCCTTCTTCGGTCAAGAAAGACTTCCAGGCGCCACTCCACATTGTCGTTGTCACATTTTCTGTTTGCTTTTTTTACCCGTCAGAGCCGGGCAAAATAGGCGAGTTTTGTTACCTGGTACTCGTATATCGAGCGTAGGGTCGTCGTTGCATTTACTAATTTGACTGTCAATCAAAATTCGAGTTTATGCAGCAGACGTAAGGTAGGTCCTGGCTATGCAGTCCATAGTCATGAGAACAGAAAATTCGCAAAGACTGTTGGTGTCTGAAAACTGTTGCCTTCATAATGTTGCTAGAGTATGGTAGGAGAAATGTACGAACAATGCAGAGGTTAGATGTAAGGTATTGGGCCGTAAAACTCAAACAGGCACCAGATTTGCATAGATTAAGGTGGTTGGGACATGTGTTCCGCATTCCCGTAGATTGAGCTCTTCGGTATACACCAGGTAATGGCTTATAGATGGGTCACAACGGTCAGTCCTTGGCCTGGCCGAACGGTACGAAGATCGTAACCATAAGATCATCTCAAATAGGTCGAGTTATTTCACCCGTTTGGGTCCACGGGAAACGCAAACGTGGTGGTCCAAGGCCGTAGGCGAATATGGCTACATTCCACTGCCGGTGGAATTATATCACAAATATTTCCGTTTCTCCATGGTCTCTTTGCCTTACGATCGTTTGATTTTTTTTTCATTATTATTTGACGATGCGAAGTGGGAACCAAAACCGGGGCACCTTAGTCGAATGACACCGGTTGCACTAACCGAACAATGTTTGGTTTCAGTTTTATCCCCGTTTGACCGCTAAACCATACGATTGTGATCGTTGCCTCGAATCTAGAGAAAACACTCCAATCGAAGTCCTCACGGGCACCAGTTAACCACCGCATTAGGAATTATCGAGTTGGAAATCACATTGTTCAACCGACCGACACAAGCATATACCTTGATTCCTAAACGTATGACAACTCCACCTCGTGTTTTAGTTCACTAAGAGAGGGTGGCGAATAAATTTCGAACATCCGGCTGGTTATGAAATCGCTTGATTTTTTTTCTTCCTGGTCTGCGGTAATCCGTTTTTCATTCAACATTTTTAACGGAAATTTAAACTGACTAGCTGCCTTTCGAAATTCACTACCAACGCACGAAGTTCAGATCACCCGGTCAACCTTGCACTCGGGAACTAACAGACTCGAGTTTTCCTCACAAAAAAGCTCATCAGTGGTGTGCGCATTCTTCATCACACCCAGGGTTCGAACACGGGGCTTTCGCGCGGGAGGCATAGGCATTACCGCTGCGCCACACACTACTCGCAAGTAGTCGTGATATATAAATGTTTAGCTTTGATTCACAAGTCCAAATAAAATACAACACAATCGAATCGAACAGAGTAACATTAGTTTCGTCATTGTAACAGCTACAATCGACAAAAAATTCCACTGATCCCGCTTCCCATTGGTCTGTCATTTACAATTGTTTATCGAATTAGTATAGCATTTCGGGAATCGATTAGCTTACCCGATCAAGACAATGGAAAAATCAAGCACATTCCAAAACGTTCGCAAATAGGCGCCCGGATGCAGTACAAAACCATACGCGATGATTTTCAACGCTGATTCTGTAGTGAATATGATGACGAACGCTAATTCGACTTTCTCCTGCGGAACATAAAAGATAGATTTCAGATAAAAGTGCATTCGATACAGGCAAACCAACATGTGCGGAAATAAGTGGGCAAAGAACTAGGCGGAGAATGAATGAAACTCAGGTAATGACGGAAAGTGTACTGCACGGAATCAAGACAAGGATTACAAATTTCGCACAATGAACGCTGGTTGGACTACATTATCAGAAAGAACTACACAACACCGTTTTTTAACGAGAGGGTCCGAAAGCAATGAATCAGCGCTCAGCCCGCAGTCAAGACATCAAAACCGCTTCATATTCCCTAGGCATTTAACTGCATACGTCAACTGTTATAGCACTCTTTTATGCACCAAACGGAAAAGGGAGCTAACAACATGTGAAAAAAAACATTTCACTTCATGAGACATTGATTCCCCTCTTCTAAAGAAATGTATGAAGATCAGGTTACTAATGAGTGAGACATGTTGTTAGTATGTGTCCAAAGATGACAACAATAACAAGCGACCGATGCCAACGAACTTCCCCCAGTTCTGTTCAAACTTGGTAGAGAAGCTCTGATGGGATCAATCAACTCTTTGCTTCGTGATATTTGGAACAAGGAACGTACTCCATTGCCGTGAAGCGGGTCAATGATTGTACCCATTTTCAAGAAAAGCACACGGAAAGACTGCAGCAATCATCGTAGAATAATTTTAATTCCAATAGTTACTAAGATGTTAGCTTCATTAATAGTGCACCGTTTGACACCGATTCGCGGGAGCAACATCCGCGAACAGCAAGCCAGATTACGTCCAAATCGAGGTTGCATCGACTAGATATTCAATCTTCTACAAGGGTGTCCCATCTCCCCATTTCTGTTCAACTTCGTCATGGACGAGGTGATGGAAGATGCTTTGGGAAGTCTTCAGAATGTAGAAGCCGAACTGGGAAATGTAGGAAAGCTATGTGACCTAGATTAGGCAAATGACGTTGTGTGTCTTGTCGAATCCACGGACCGTGCACAAAGTGCACTAGACTCGATTTCGGTTGCTCGGTTTGCAAAGTGCTTTGCACCTTCAAAATGTAAAGTGCCGTTACGACAATGGATGACAGTAGCGCTGAGACAAGGAGTATACGTGTGGGAGATGATCGTCAGTTAGAGGTTTTCGACCACCGATGTCTACGTAGTATGGTTAGGATTGGATGGAGTGACCGAGTGAGCAATGCGAAGGCCAGAAATTTAATACTAGGTGCCAATTCGGAGAATACCTCATTTCAACGTATGAAGCTTATTAGATTACGCTGGTTAGATCCCGAATCGCGTGTGGCGAACACTGTCTCCAACGAACAATTTGTGAGACTCTAAATACCGGTACATAGGCTGACGACGAATGCAGTTTGAAAGATCGCAGTACCAATGATGAGCTAGTCGAAACCGTGTCAAAAACAATGACCAGGAAAACAGACCGTAACTTACCAAGACCATATTGACCGTGTTAGAATCCTCGCCAGGATAGGGATGATTGAAGGCCAGTGCAAGACAATTGCATAAAATTGTGGCCAAGATAAAATAATCAAACGGTCTGGTAAAACCACGGAAATCAGAGTTAAGAAACATAAACAGTGAACCGGTGTCCCGGTAAGAATACCACACGTCTTCATAGTCCAGCCTAAACAAACTGTCATTCACTAAGAAGCAGGATGATCGTTGCCAAAATTGTTGATCACGAGTGATTTACCTCCTACTATCATTACAGTTAGATTAGCTGATAACATTCCCACGGCCTAACCACAAATGCAATTAATTTCCCTATAGATTAGCATTTTATTGTGACCAGAAACATTAGTTTATTTAGATTCCCTCAAACGGATTTAACGAACGCCGTCATACTTCCCACTAACCGTTCCCGTGCCGAATGTTTGTGTCCATGCGTTTTTTTCATTTCCATACCTGATGATATCCTCGAAGAAAATTCCGAATAGCCGCGGCCATTTGCCTACACTGTTACTTTCCAATTACCAAATTCCTCCCACTGTCCTTTTTTTAAGGTCCAAACAAATACTCAAAATGCTTCTAACCAATCCGATTAAAAACAAATTGAATTAAGAAATAATGTAGATTGGTTAACTTCCAAAAAATATTAAACAACCCCAAAAGAAGAAATAGAAGCAATTACCACATTGAACAAGTTGCAGAAAAATTGATAACTCAAAGTGGGCAAGATAGCCTCGATCTATCCCCGTTTGGGTTTCACAGTTCATAAGATGGGACAGTTTAAATTGAGGACCTTCAAGATGGTTATCTGTCTTTTTACTGATGTCGACTGATTACCCTCGCTCTAATGGTAAGAGCCACGGAAAGCGGTTCTCTGTTACTGGCTCCTTTGAACCAGTTCTTAAACACTTCTCTGTAGTTTGATAATATCAACCTGCGTATAATGACTAGCAAAACAAGCAATTGAGGTTTGTATGATTGGAGCTTAACACTTTGTTACTGAATCCAATCGCCAACGAAATATGATGTCACTACTAGGATTCGGCGTGAATCGACTTCTTCACGAGAGGTAAATTCGATGCCGCCCAGATTGCCTTGCGGCGGATGGCAAATCTCTGTAAAAATTTTAGATGCCATGGCTTTTTTGCATAACGTTTATCAGTCGAAATGCCAGGGTCCTTGGTTCAGTATACAACAAATTTATGTTTATCGTCTATTATGAAAACCACCGACTCGATCGATAGATCTGCTTTGCACACAACTGGATAGGATCGATGCCTCGGGATCGGCTGGTCGATCTGGTTTGGCTCGGTTTGGTTTAGCGCATGAATAGTTTTGTTGGCAGGTCTGGCACAGCTAAGCGCGCGCGCGCGCGCAAACACATGGTTTGGGATTGTCCTTGCCCGCGCGTGTACCGGCGTGTCCGTCCACACGGAATCCAATTGGTATAACTAGCCCATGAGGGCGCCTTAACCTTCTAAGTAGGCAAACCTTGATCGTAGTGAAGACAGAAACGAACCCGAATAAACCGTAGCATTCTATCTTGTCCACGTGCGCACGATGAGCGAAAGTGCTCCTGTGTGCGTCTCTGAGCGAGCACGCGCACTTTTGTACGTGTATGTGTACCTACATGCTTGTCCCAAGTGGCATGCGTACAATCAATGCGTAGACGATTGCACGTGCTGTCCCCAGGATCCCCAAGATCACCTGGTCGTCATCGTCTTGCTTCCGGGCTTCGGTTCGATGGAAAACATCATTCAATCCCAGACGATAGAAGTGCAGTTGTCCCATTTTACGAACCCTATTATCACCATCACAACAGCTGATCACAAAGTTAGTGATGATAGTCAGTCCACCAACTCCAACCCGTTATTTGTTCGCACTCATCCTGCACTTCGCAAAAAGAAGCATGCATGCGTCAGCTCTCAGTCAGAGCCACAGAATTCATGCACGTCTCCAGCTGACATTTCGATCAAACGGTATCCTAAGCAAAAAGCACTATAAATGCGCATGGGTACAGATCTCCCCGCAATACTGACCTACAAACCGACATCCTATTACAATTTTCTCCAATGATAACTGAAGTTCGAATCCACGCATAGCTGAACTAATGTGAACTAGACCATGGTGCAAGTTAGGCCCGGAAATCTTTGGAGCAGTTCAACTGTCAACAATTGGTCGGCAAGCTGAAACACGACAGGTCCATCCTAGATGGAAGTACAGTGTTCAGAAAATCCGAACAGAGTTGGGAATTCACACTAGAATCTCATTTAAATCGTTAGGAGCGTGAACGGATGATAAGTTCATTTAAGAATCACATAGTGATTTGTCGGAGGATTTTCGTCGGTCAGGCAAGGCTAATCTTCAGAAAAACCTGGTCGTATGCTTTCGGGGAAGTTTTGTTTATCCATCCATGTGCGAAACATACTACTAAAAGAAAAACCAATACTTTTGAGTCTTATCCTCTTTCTGAAGGTTAGCCTTGCCTGAGCCACGAAAATCCTATCATGGATCACCATGTGATTGTTAAATGGATTTATCATCCATTGACGCTTTTAATAATTCAAATGAGATTCTAGTGAGAAACTAGCAATGGATCGCACTAGTATAGGAATGCTTAGACAGAGGAATACCGGGTACGCATACCTGAAGAGCGGCAACAACCGCGAAACCGGTCGTCCTTCTGGGGAAATTTTGTTCATCCATCCGTATGCGAAACATGCTACTGAGAAGAAAGAGTCGGGAATTGATTCACAAAGTTTTGTGGATCCAAACTTTGACACGAACCGGTTGTGTGATCGACACGAGTTACGCGGACAATGAAGTTGGTTGCGCAGCTGATTGGGCTAGTATCGACCGGATGTTTACTAACTGAAAGTTATCTGAACAAAGATGTCTTCTGCAAATCAGAAATCTATGGCTTAGTTGGTGTGAAAGCAACGATGGACTATGGCACTTCACTTGGATTTCATATAACCAGAAAATGTCCGATCGCCAATAACCAAAGCCGATTCGGTATGTTTCACATACTGCTGGCAACTTAGCAAAGGTAGTCCACAAAATATGATGATGGCCAGTCATGAGAGTGCTTATAGGGATTAATGGACGGATGTTACTAGGGTAGGAGCGACATCTGACGAGTAACACAAACCGCGAAACCGGTCGTGTGCTTCCGAGATTTCGTCCATCCATCATTATGCGAAATATGCTAACGACAATGAAAGTTTTTTGTGTAATTTTCTGTTCCTTAGAGGTCGCCAACTTGATCATCGGGATCATTAGCATGCCTGTTCGATGACGTCTCTGAGTTCGGGAGAACTGTAGTTAGTGACTGTGTGCACAGATACAGCAAACCGCCATCACAATATGTAAGCTTGTAAATGTTTAAACTTCCTGAAAATCGAATTGAAAGCGAACAAGTGTTGACTAAAACACATCCCAGAAATGCGCAATCACCTGTTGTGCTAAAACAATTCGACATTAGTCTGTCCGCAAGAAAAACACATTGCAGCACGCGAAGAATAAAACAAAGGAAAGAGTCAATTACATCTACAAAATATTTTCCGTCTAGAGTCTAACGAAATCACACTAATCACTTCCAATTAACGAGAATCTTGCCAGATTTTCAAGTTCACTGTGGTAGACAGTCCAATTTTATTTAGGGTTTCATGCTAGCACCTTCCGGCTGATACGGATACGGATCACAATAATTTGTAAGCAAAAGCAAATGAATTATCCAATTATATATTTAATTCCTTTATCGGTCTGTTTAAAACATGCTTGGAGACGTTTTGTAAGTCGAATCTAGTGGTTCTTATCGTGTTATATTTATATATATACATACAAAGTTGCCGAAATGTTTTAAACAGACTGATAAAGGAATTAAACCAGTTCAAGAAAAAATTGATTGTTCAGATACTGTTGAAAAGAAACTATCAAAATGAAAAACAATAATACGACAAGCCTATTTTAGCCTCCTGATATTTTATCTTCTATTACACGCTTTACGCATGAATGTATTTCAAGGGATATGTCGTATAACCACTAAGATTGGCTACAGTGAGAGTGGGACTGGAAACCATAACCGTGAAACCTGAAATGGCTTAGAGGTACATCCGATCCCAATAAGTTAGGTGTGTTAACGAGTCGGGCGAAGGCAAATAGTAACCCAATTCAAAAACGAAGCAGACTTATAGTAAGTAAGGCGGCTGTTTAGTTTTCTGATTTTGAGACACCTTTGAGTATGATTCGTGCAACTTACTGTCAATAGAGAGTCC
The DNA here is from genome assembly GCA_008360955.1 of Fasciolopsis buskii. Classification (NCBI taxonomy): domain Eukaryota; kingdom Metazoa; phylum Platyhelminthes; class Trematoda; order Plagiorchiida; family Fasciolidae; genus Fasciolopsis; species Fasciolopsis buskii. The sequence goes on along the minus strand of LUCM01003634.1, from coordinate 79,765 downwards.
CTTCCGTTTCAGTGTTGTCTCTTGTTCAGCCCTTGAACCTTGCATTCCCTCACCTTGATGCATCCTTTGGTTCAGGTATGGCAGGAGAATGATCTCAAATCCAAGAACGCCAATGACTACTGCACTGTGATATATATTCTATTGTTTTCAGCCAACGCTTAGGAGTTCGTGGATCCCAACTCGTTAGTCTAACAGGACCTATACCAGCCAATCCACCAGTTAAGATTGTTATACCTTTTCGCATTCCTAACTCATCTGTCAACCAGTCCTTGCCTCGGAGGACGGTAAAGGGTGAAACAATCGTTTTTTGGGCACGCGCAAAACATGCCCCAACCACCTTTACCAATTCTGATTCACTGCTTCAAGCAGTGTTTACGAGATAGAGAGCTAATCAAGATGTATTTGAGACCAAGCCTTTCTGTTGTGTATCTGTCATCCAAACGGTGAGTTTCCTATCAATTTCTATTTGAATCGCATTATTTTTGAAAAGCACTGAGTGGACGAATATCTAGGTTGAAGACAGGCTTTGGTTGTTTACTTGAATATCGTTAAATAGTACAGCCATCTAAGTTTGGGGCAATTTGTGCTCTGTTTGGGACTCCCTTCGGGATACCGATTGCTCAGGATTGTTTTTGCATCCCATCAAAAACCTGTCGCTAACCGTTCACAACGGTTTGGACGAATCTATGAATGCCTGCTGCCCAGAATGACCATTTTGGCCTTCCGGCTCCTAAGCGCACGTGACCGAGTTAGAACTAATGTGTTCTTAGACCACTCCGGCTTCCAGGATCACGGTTGCCGATCCCCTTCCTCGTTAAGTGGATCCTGGCATGCGTAATCAATTACGCTCATATATGAAGCATGTTATGAAAAGGTGTTTATATTTTCTTTCTATTGTGACTGGTCATTGAATAGAACAAAATTTAAAACATTCTTGATCCTGACGAGAATCGAACCCTGAAAAAAATACTACCCACAATTCAGCATTCCAAAAGATTTAATAGCTAGACCATGACGTCTTACGGTTTTTTGGTGATGTTTAAGTGACATTTATGCTTTAATAGACGATTTTTCACGCGTTCACATTTTTATCATTGGTGAAATCTTCCCAGTCATATTTCGTGGTACTTATTGATTTCATAAAATTATTCTGCTAGAGGACAAGATAGCTGCATGGAAATCACGGATAATCGTTGATCAAGCTCACAGGTTGGAGACTGGAGCCGCGGAGATCGCTACCTAGTTTTGCGCCCAGTGACGGTAGCCGCAGATCGGACATTTAATATTTCTCGACAGCACTGGCCTCAAGTTTTACCTGACCTCTGAAGCGTAAACCTCATTCCGAAAACGTTTTGTCGAGAGGGGTCAGTGTCAGAGCGTCGTAGTACCCAGTTGAACCACTGCAGCCAGTAGCGTTGTAAACTCGCTCTTCCTAGCTCGTTCAGCGTGGTCGCCGTAGACACCAGTGATCGAACACTCCCAACTCTCTGGTATCCTCGGGTCGCAATGCCCATGTTTTGCACCCATATGTCAGCTCAGAGCAGAAAATATATGCAAAAGGTCTGGGTCTTCTTTCGAAAGCTGATTTCGCCGGGGGGGGGACGAAGCTGCCGAAACTCCCCACGTGCTTTGTCGGACCTCCTTTTAGATTCGTCTCCCTCGTAGCTATTCGGCACCACAATAGATCATAAGTATATGAATAGTGGCATATTTTTGATGTGTTGACGACTGATGAGCAGCTGTTAACCAAAAGGGCCAGGGTAAGAGCGATAGAAACTTTGTATTGGCCACATTTACTTTAAGCCTGACTTTCGCCGCATTGAGCCCCATTAGACCTGAAATTGGCCGCATGGCGGTTGGGAAATCACCAAGCGTTACAACATCATCCGCTAACTCCCGGACTCGAGATATGGACTGTTGGACTCAACTGGACGCCTGAGTAGCCATTCACTGTGTTGGTCATTTTTTAGTCGACAGTGTAGTAGAAGGGGATCAAGAAAAGTGGTCAGCCTTGGCTCACAACGGAAAGAATTACGAATTCTGCAGATTCTCCATCGTACGTACGAGCCCGCATGGTAGCAGACGAACAATAGGCTCGCAGAATCATGGCGAACTTAGAAGGCATGCCACCACCTTCTGTCAGCTTTAAAACGGACTCGTGATGAACCGAGTCAAAAACAACGCGAAAATTCATGAAACAAGCGACAACGGGCTGCTGAAACTTGTTTCGGTGTTTTAATACCCGATACCCTATGGGTGTTCGGTCAACGTAGACCCTTCCAAGCCGGAATATCTGTTGGTTCGGTCAAATGCAGCTATCTCTTGGAGCAGCAAAGCGATTGAGAAGCAACGCACATAAAATCTTTTCTGCATTATCACTCAGACTGATACCCGTAGTTCTTGCAAACTATTCTGCTGCCTACCTTAGGAAAGGGTAGCAGAACGGACGTGCTTCAATCGCTCGGAGCAGGGCTTATGAGGGTTAGAAATTAACGGAGACAAGATTTTGTAGATTTATGTTGGAGTATTATTCCTCCCCCGCGGCTTTCCTGTTTTTAGCTAACTGACTACTTCTAAAGTACTTAGCGAATTGATATTGATATTTTATGCCTCGGATCGAAATGAATATGGCAAGTCTAAAGTTGTATTGACAGGTCGATTAAGAGGTTGGTCAAAATGTTCTCTTTCCGTTTCTATGCCCTGATTTGCACATTGTCAGCGGCCGCTTGTTCGGTGGGCCTCAGCCGGTCATATTCACGGCTAACAACCAACTCGGGGACCATCTTTAACCGCCATTTGGAGACACGCAGCATTGCTCTGAACTTCACATAGGACTTCGGTCTTCATAAAAAGGAACGCCTCCACTGTTTGGTCAGTTTGATCATCTCGAGCATAGTGCAATCCAGCTCAAGAAACTGTTCCATTTGTTCTTTATCTACGTAAAATGTCCATTCCAATAGAGCATCATCACAATGTTTCTTCGCCTAGCCGACTTCGACGTATTTTGTCGAGTCCTGATTAGCTGCAAGCGTGTGGTCATATAGCTGGAACTAGTCCGGCAGGCAAGCTCCCCAGACTGATATTTTGTCATATGAATGAGGTCGTGTAATTCATCCGCGCAAATTTAGATGTAGAACTCATGTTTCGTAAACGTTTCCGTTTCGGAAACTGTGTATTTCGAGACCAAGTGAACGACGTATCGGGAGAATATCTCACAACTAGAGACCAAAAAGGTCGTTCTTTTTGGTGTTAATTTCCTTTACCCACATGAAAACAAACGGAATTACGAGACTTTTGCTACCGCAATGTCATTAACTTTCCTTGTTACCAAATTATCGAGAGATGAGCGATCAACATGATTGTCACAAAGTCTGTTTGAATCCACTCAGAAGTGAAGCTATAGCGAAACTCTAGAAGACACGAATTTTTTGTTGAGGCGCAGCAAGTCATAAGCGTACAACTTTTGCTACATTTCACAAATGTGATGAAAACAAAAAACGCTGAGGAAACACTACGTGGAATCGGTAATGTGAAATATGTTCCAATTCCCGAACCCGCAAGTGGTAATTCGGTTTCGCCCAGCTCACTATCATAACAAACCTAATAAGACCTTATGGGATTCGATGCTACTCTAACTTTCAAGGTCACGGTAGCCGGTCCCCTCTCTCTCAGTCCTAGTGACTACGGGGCATGCCTCATCCGCTATACTCATACGGAAAGAATGTTAAAAAAGCAAACTAAATAAATAACGTCAAATTTGCTTCGTGTCTAATAACCAAACTTGAAAATTACGTAAAAGGATACTTGGCATCCACAATGCATATGCAAAATTTTCTAATGGGATTCTTTTTGGTCATTAAACATAGTGACCGATCAGTACGGAATTGTGGACAAATTCGTTTTTTCTGCACCTCACCCCGTTCCTTGAGTGCGGCCAATGCCAAGTCGGCAATGACTGGGCGATTGGTTGATAGAAATGCACTTCCAACACCACTACCAACACCACCACCACCCGGAGCGCTACCCCATGGGTTCTGTGACCCCGGGGGAAGCAGCATTTTTTTCTACTCTTCTTCTTCTTCTTTCACTTGCACACGCGAATTCGCAAAATTTTCGACACTTTCACAGCCGTAATGCAATGAACGAGACGGAGAAGTACCGCAGCCAGGTTAGAATAGTGTCATCAATAGGCTAAAAATAAGAAAAAGAAACAAAGGCGAAACGGCAATTTTCAAATAATGAACAAATCGGTTTCAATCTTTTAAATATAGTTTCTGAAAGTACTGCAAAATAATAAACGACTTTCTGGGTAAGTGAAACGCACTAGGAAACGCGTATTTATAAAACCAGCACTTGAAAAATGGTTACCATCAGTGCACCAGGAACCATGCGCATTTGCAACAACTATCACAATTCAGGCAAACTTGTTAATGATGATTCTCTGCGCGTTAGTCTCGCCAGGTGTTTATAATGTTGGTGCTAAAATATTTAATCAGGAATCACATCCGCATTTCAATAAACAAATTCATGTTTTCTTGTATCCGTCCGCTGGACTTCCCACTGAACTGGAAACATGACAACACTAATGATGAGTTTTTTTCCAGAATAAGATTCTTTGGCGAAAATGCAATCAAATCAGTTTATCAAGATTTCCTGACTTCCTATATTCGGTAAACGTAACATATGAAATATGACATCATTTTATAAAATGGACGTTTTTGCAATGATACAATTACTCAGGCTGCATGGCCGTCATTTGTGTTCGAGGTAAAGTTAGTAATTTTAGAAGAATGATATGGGTACGAATATAAACATCACAAGAGATCGACGAGAAAACCGTATCGTTATAATTATTCTCCTATTTTCTCATCAAATGAGAAATTTGTGATTATTATTTGGGGAAATTTAATGATCGGGCTTTGGAAGTCACTGTAGAGTGTCAACACTTCTAGAAAATCTGCAGATTTATTGATATCTTTTGAGTTTATATCAAATTTATCTTCTGCCTGATGAATAAATTATTGCGGGTATCAGATATCGGTTGACTGCCTGTTTGTGCTGCATTTGACTATCACTTCAGCCGCCTTGTGTTTGAACTGATTCTGTCGAAAAAAGCAGTCTTTTTTGCTCTTCTTCTAGGTACCATCATGTATACTTGAAAAGGATGATTCGAGCTTATCATTTATCTTGCTAATGTTTGTTGACATTCAAGAAGGTTAATGTTCGGATTATTTTTTTTTTAAGTCGCGCTTGACAAATGGTCTTTCTTGATGCACATTCGTGCAGGAATGTACTGAAACGTAGTTAAATTCCTGTCTCTAAAATTCATTGCACTACGGACGAGGGAACGTGCAACTGAGGTTTTAAAACTTAGTGGCATAGAATCATGCAACATTTCAATGGGTCCGGTGACGCAACTAGCCAAAAGAGAGAAAATTCCTGTCTGCTGTCAATATGTCTCATCGTTTTGAAATGATTGATTAGTAGTCCATTTGGCCACTCAACCGATCATGCACACTTAGGGTTAGTAGATCGACAACTAAACAAAAGGTCTCGGGAACACGTAGCCATTTTTTTAATTTTCACTGTTCATCCTTCTTGTGGCATGCATAACACTTGAGTGTAGAGAAAGGCTATGACCAGTAACCGCCAGAGTCCACTACAGAGGGATAACTGGTCACTAAGACTCGTAAACTTGTAGTTTAGACTCACACAAGTTCCCATTGGGACTGACAGGATAAGAAACATGGAGACAGCGGACCGCGGTCTACCACCAACATTTATGCATAGCAAGTATTCATTTGCTTATTCGCTTTCGTGTATAATTATGTGTATGCACATATTCATGCATGTGCACATAAACTGGTTTGATCAAGAAAACTGTTCTCTTCTAAACGAGGAGGCACACACGTCTTGTAACGCATGGTGGGGTATCGTTTTGGAAAATAGCAATCCGAAGACCCTCTTATCATGCTTGTCGCTTGATCGAGCTTTCATTTGCTGTCTGAATATCACCAAAATGCATATAAATGTAGTTTCGGATTTCAATGTGGGTTAAAACCTACACTCCAGCTTATCTTCTCTGTTTTCCATTTGTCATTGATAATACGATCGATAGCTGTCCCCAATAAAATTTTGTTTCGAGCTGACGTACCATGTATCTTCTAGTCCAATCCAAATCACAACCAATTGGTATCCCAGACTGAAAAACCTTTGTGACCATAAACAAAAGCACATCGTATTCCATCATCATCGGTACCTACTACTAGACTCCTAACCTCCACATTACCCATTCGTTCATTCTGTCCAATTCTAACAACACTATATAAGCGTCGATGACCAAGCGGCGAACATCTTCGGCTCGTAAACTCCATGTCTTGCAACCAAAAAGCAGAACCGCGTGCATTGGAGCAGAGCACACACATCCTTCCAACTTCAGTGAAATATCCGCCCAATGTCACAATTGCCTCAGTCCAGCGTATACCGTTCGAACCTTGGACATACACGTATCGTCTTCTGTTGTTGTGCTACCATCCTTCTTCAGGCCAATGCCGAAAACAACGACCGACAATCGTTATTTCCTTCCCATCCAGTATCAAGTTAACGACTACTGACGTCCAGTTTTGTAACAGTACTTTAAGCTGTGAAGATATAAAGCATATGCCGAGTGGAGCATCAGCCCTCTCCAGTCAGTTTAGTGCACGGTGCCTAAGCTAGACATATTCGAACAAGCACACAATGTCGCCTGTGCAATCTCGGCCACACAACTTCTCCCCATTTCCCAGTTTGACAGGTACGTCCTGAAGATTTTTTAAGTCGTTCTCCACTGCTTCGTCCATGACGGAAATAAGTAAGAATAAAGAGATGGGACGAGCTCGTTAAACACAGTTAGTCCTTTCGAGTGACCTTGATAGTTTATTGTACACCGTCATGCGACGAGAAGTAGGGAGGACAACACTCGTAGCACATTCATGAAATTCATTAGCGTAGCCATTCACGAAAAGCACTGAACGGTACTGTCTGGTCCACTGAGCTGAACACTCCAAGTCGAGAAAAGTCTTGATTGTGTGGGATGCGTTTCGAATAACTGCCGAAGAGTGAACGCCTGATCGATGCAACCTCGACCTGGATGAAATCTCGCCTGTTGTTAATGGACATTACTTTCGCGAACCGGTGTCAAACGATGAAGTATTAGCAAGGGTAAAACCTTGGTCACTACCAGAATCAAATTAATCTTATGTTGATTACTACGGTCACCGCGCTTGCCTTTCTTGAAGATAGGCACAATCAGTGACTCATCCCACGATAACGGAATATGCTACTCTTTCCAGACATCACGGAGCAAGAAAGTAAGCGCTTTCGTCAGGGCCTCTATTCAGTTCGAACAGAACTGGAATGAGTTCGTCGTAACCGGTTCATTTTCCCCGCCTCAATAATCTAATGTCCGACCGTTCTTCCACCTCCCAAGGATTCACAATTGTGGTCGTCAGACTAACTACATTGTCGCACGCCCAGCTGAACTGGTTCTTGAAATGTTCGGTCCAAGGGTCGTCTTTGTTGTCTATCATGAATGGGCACTCCAGCTCTAGCACAGAAGATTTCACTAACGGAATTTCGCCACCCATCGGTGTCGTGTACAAGCCCACTGTTTTACTAATACCTGAAGCAGCTGCTACGTCCATTTCTTTGACTACCTTAATTCACCAGCTTCTACGGTCATTCTTAAGGCTTGTCGTTACTTGACGTTGCGGATGCCGTCGCATCCCATTCATTTACTTAAATTCAGGGAGCTGACGCATTTGCTTCCTTAGGTATCTTGAGGAATATAACGTCTTTGATTGATAACGGATTAAGGATCGCCAGCAAAACATGGTGCCACATCCGTTGCTTGCTTGGTTTAGCCACATTGCTTACCTCCATTGCTTCTCGTCAGGGTTCCTAGTTCGTCTGGTGCAAATAGCCAAATCAGACAGACGTTCTACGGATAACCGTGTTTGTGGTGTGCATCGATGGTCATGGAGCCGCAGAAAAATTGCATCAGAACTGGTGCATGGTACGATTTGATGTATATGGACCAGTACGATCTACAGTTCTGGACAGAACCGTGATAGCGATAGCATACAGCGATATAGTTGACCCGACTCAGACTACCTGTCAAGTTAGAGCGACATTTCAGGTGTGCGATGCGAACTGTGTCGGAAATCCTTATTAGACAGGATTCCCAATCGCCTGCAGACAACTACAGAAGCCCGTTGCCTGCCGAGCGGGCAAGGCATGTGGTCCACCTAGATAAGCTTCCGATACCCTAATTTTTCAAACATGTTCGTTAAAATCAGTTGCTACCATTACAATGTCAGACTCTTTGCTCCTCCGAATAAGAGTGTCAAGTTCATCATAGAACTGGCCATTTGGTACGCCAGCGCCACCGTCTGCTGGAGAGCATGTCGAGAACTGTTTAATGCAGCTATCTCGTACGCCGACTCATCCCTGTAATCAAGTGGCATACAAACGATTATTAATCAGGACTCACTCTAACAGGGCCTTCTCAAACTTTTGATTTAAGACTCATCCTACACCGTGTTGACCCACAGTTTAAGCTGATCTGTCTCCTTGGGTGCGCAAAACATATCTTGACATGTCAGACGCAGCTGGTTCAGTTACATGACTCGAATCCTAAATTGACGTTTCACTGACAGACAACAATCGAAAGTGAGTCGATTGCCAACGCCAAACACACCTGTTAACGGGCCTGTGTAAGAGTGTGCACATTGAAGGAACCGAAAGTCAGAGAATGAAAAGGCTTGAGTTGTGAGCTAGCGGACTGAAAACCATTTACGATAGTATTTGACAATGAACCGTTATAAGCATTGAGCATGTTATCAGTGAAGCATTATGGATAGGCGGAGCGAACAGAGATTTGGTTGGGGACAGAAGAGACAAGCTGAATAAAAGAAAAAAACTCTGGGCGGTAGCATACTTATTAGTCTTCATCCCGCCCGATGGGATGGGTTCAACGATCCTGATTATTCTGTGCAATGACCGATGTGATATGGAGTTACCTGCAGGCGTATAACTCATGTGGAATGGTAGACGGCTACTGCTTGGGGGAATGATAAGACTTCTCACCCAAAGCGTTTGGTTCTTACAAAAACCTGACTGCAAGGCAGGTGGGGAGTGGTGAAGTGGATCACTTTTCCCGATGAGCTGGTGGCTCAAGTCATCCCCCAACCTAGATGACCACAAGACTACTTTGTCAGGCCTCTACCCATTGACCTTAGAGACATGACTGGATCTTCGTCTTGAGATAAGTCATCTTTTATAGCTCGTTGGGCCATAGCGGCACGCAAGTTACCAAAACGCGTGAAGGTGGGGCTTCATTGCGACAAACTTATCTGTGGACCACAAAAACATCAAGCTTACGTCCCCAAGGAACTACTAAATGGAAGACAACGGAATAGAATGCGTGGAGGGTTTCGATGGCGGATGTCTACGTAGTGCCGTTAGGATTGGATGCATTTGTAGGGTGAGTAATGTAGAGGTGAGGAATCTAGTTCTAGGTGCCAATTCGGGGAATACCTAATCTCAGTGCATGAAGTTTAGTAGACTACATTGATTGGCTAACGTCTAGCTTTCGGCGAATACTCGTTTATCAAACCGTGTCCTATTTTTTGTTCCTCCAATGGAGTGGAAAACCCATGTGGAAATCAGTAGATTACGTGCGAACGTGGAATACGAACATGCACAGCAAACTTATTATCATCATCATCATCGTCCAGCGTTAAGCAGCAAGGCAAGCTGTCTTTTCCCCACAGTTACATGTCTCTAGAATAAAAGTAAATACCACAGTGGAACAAAGAATTGAACTATACGAAGGAGAAAAGATAAGAACGATGCAGTATCCAACAAACGGAACACAGTCTAACGGTACAAACGCACTCTTTCACACAGTCTGATCCGATAGAAAATGGCAACACGATCGCCAATGCTCACGGTTCACAGCGAAGTTGTGTAGGTTAGGTGTCTCACGTCTTCTTCACTGGGGTCCGAAAGACTCAGAAACTAGCGGGCTGGAGATATCGTCCGTGGTGCAATGAATTTTAGAGACAGGAATTTAACTACGTTTCAGTACATTCCTGCACGAATGTGCATCAAGAAAGACCATTTGTCAAGCGCGACTTAAAAAAAAATAATCCGAACATTAACCTTCTTGAATGTCAACAAACATTAGCAAGATAAATGATAAGCTCGAATCATCCTTTTCAAGTATACATGATGGTACCTAGAAGAAGAGCAAAAAAGACTGCTTTTTTCGACAGAATCAGTTCAAACACAAGGCGACTGAAATGATAGTCAAATGCGGCACAAACAGGCAGTCAACCGATATCTGATACCCGCAATAATTTATTCATCAAGCAGAAGATAAATTTGATATAAACTCAAAAGATATCAATAAATCTGCAAATTTTCTAGAAGTGTTGACACTCTACAGTGACTTCCAAAGCCCGATCATTAAATTTCCCCAAGTAATAATCACAAATTTCTCATTTGATGAGAAAATAGGAGAATAATTATAACCATACGGTTTTTTCGTCGATCTCTTGTGATGTGTTTATATTCGTACCCATATCATTCTTCTAAAATTACTGACTTTACCTCGAAAGAAGTTGTCACGGAACACAAATGACGGCCATGCAGCCTGAGTAATTGTATCATTGCAAAAACGTCCATTTTATAAAATGATGTCATATTTCATATGTTACGTTTACCGAATATAGGAAGTCAGGAAATCTTGATAAACTGATTTGATTGCATTATCGTCAAAGAATCTTATTTTGGAAAAAAACTCATCATTAGTGTTGTCATTTTTCCCAGTTTAGTGGGAAGTCCAGCGGAACGATACGAGAAAACATGAATTTGTTTATTGAAATGCGGATGTGATTCCTGATTAAATATTTTAGCACCAACATTATAAACACCTGGCGAGACTAACGCGCAGAGAATCATCACTAACAAGTTTGCCTGAATTGTGATAGTTGTTGCAAATGCGCATGGTTCCTGGTGCACTGATTATATCCATTGCTGTTGATCTTGAGTTCTAATAGTATATGCCCCTATTCTCGATCAGGGTTCGCATTGTGATCCGCACTTTGTTCACTCTACGAAAGCTCAATTCGCATCGAACCTTTTTAATTCCCGTCCTTCCGATGCAGGATGTAAGGAAGATGCCGCGAAGAACTCCGGCTCTTTTAATTTACATCCTTCTAGCATTAGTGGAAGCGGAAGAAATAGGTTGCACGCACTGCTTAAGAGTAAGCTAATACAAGTAACCCGTTACAGAAATCTTGAGACGCTGTGCCTCCAAAACGCTCATACAAGATTCCACTTACGTAATCACTCTTCCTATCCAAACATGCAAACTCATTCTCTCGCCTCACTGTTTGCGTGTCTGGTGATCCGCTTTCGAGAGGTAACAGAGTTATGTGGAAATAACAGGAGTTAGTTTGATGGGCATCGCATCTAAACCGCTGGAGGTCACAACCGTACGTCTACAGATGCATAAATGTATATATATATATATATATATATATATGTTGCCAGTAGTTTCCGAATGAGTGAACAAAATTTCGCCAGAAGCACAAAACCGGTTTTGCGATTATTGCCGCTCGTCAGGTATGCGTACCCGGCATTGTCGTCCATGCACATAAGCTCTCCTTGATTTCTAAGAATGACTTCAAGTCTGGAAATTCTCACATTTAAAAGCAACATCATCTGCATGGTTACGTGAAGTACATGCGGGTGAAATGAGCAGTTGTTTAAAGTACAAGGAGAACATGCGGGGAGAAGACAGCGCTTTCCAGAACAAAGTATTTGCATGTTTATGAACTCAGTTATTCAACTTCTGAAAAGCAGCCGGTCCCGGCGAACTTCTCTCAGTTCTTTTCAAATTGGGTGAAGCTCCGATGAAATCAACTGCCTCCTTGTTTAATGACATCTGGAACAATGAGTGTATACCATTGTCATGGGGTGAGTCAATGATTGTGCAAATCTTCAAGAAGGGCACAAGCAGTGACTGCAGCAATCATCATGGGATTAGTTTAATTCCGACAGTTAGTAAGATGTTAGCTTCGATAATACCGCACCGTTTGACACCAATTCGCGAGATTAACATTCGCGAGAGTAACATTCGCGAACAGCAGGCCAGATTTCATCCAGGTCGAGGTTGCATCGACCAGATACTCACTCTTCGCTAAATAGTCGAAACACGCCAAACACACCGCCGCCCTACGATCGTAGTCTTCCTCGACTTGAAAGGCGCATTCCACTCAGTGGATCGAACAGCCTTATTCAGTTCTTTCCACGGGAAAGGCATGCCAGCGAAGTTCGTAAACCTGTTGCGAGAATTGTACTCATATACCTATGGTCGCGTTAGGGTATATGGTGAACTATCAAGTTCATTCCAAACAAATAGCGGTCTTCGAAAAGAGTGTCCCATTTCTCCATTCTTGTTCAACTTCGTCATGGACGAGGTAATAGAAGATGCCTTAGGAGGTCTCCAGGAGGTAGAAGTCGAACTGGGAAATGAGAGGAAGCTATGTAACCTAGACTACGCAGATGACTTCGTATGCCTGTTTAAATCCGCGGACCATGCACAAAGTGCACTTGATAAACTCCTGAGATCGGCTGCTCGGTTTGGAATGTTTTGCACCTTCAAAGGACTGGACGAAAGTAGTTCCGAACTTGAAACTGGATGGAGAGGAACTAATGATTGGTAACCGTTTCACCTGCCTTGGTAGCTGCGTGCCCAATGGTGGTAGCTCGGGAGTGAAGATAAATACATGTATATCCAAGGCTCGAGAAGCTTACGCTGGGCTGAAGCACTTGTGACGTCAGCCTAACATTTCAATGAAGTCGAAAGGTCTTGTGTACTGTGCTGCAGTACGTTGAGTTGTGTTGTACGGTTGCGAGACATGGAGTATGCATGTGGGAGATGTTCGTCGGTTGGAGGTTTTCGACAACCGATGTCTATGTAGCATGGCTAGGATTAAATGGAGTGGCCGGGTGAGTAACGTGGAGGTCAGAAATCTAATACTAGGTGCCAGATCCCAGAATACCTTATTTCAGCGTGTGAAACTTAGTAGACTACGCTGGTTGGGTTACGTGTTGCGTATGACGAACACTCGTCTACCATACCGTGCCCCATTTATGTTCCTCCCAAGGAATGGAAGAAGTCGTGTGGAGGTCAACAGATGACGCGGCAACGCGGGATAAGAAAATGTACAGCAAACTTAGGTAACGTAGGCGTCTCACGATTTTGTAGTTGGGGTTCGAAAGACCCGGAAACTAGCTGGCTGGAGACATTGAAGGATATGGCAGTGAACTGTGAACAGTGGCGATCGTGTTGTCGTTTTCTATCGAATCAGACTGAGTGAAAGTGTTTGTAAAGTTAGATTGTATTCCATGTGTTGGCTACAGCAGCATATTATCTTTTTCTCCTGTGTGGGACCACTTCTTGTTTCCCTTGGATATTCACTCTTTTATAGAAACATACAGCCTTGGGAAAAGGGCAGCGGTCACTAAGGCCTGCGTTACTGTTTAACGCTGAACGAGGATGATGATGATGATGATGGTGATGATGAGAAACCTGTGGTGTTGGCGGGGTATACGAAACTGCAGTGAATCTGGTACTGCAATACTGCTCAGAACCCTGGCAGTTGAGAGCAGAACATATGCGACGAGTTTTGGTGCATGAACACCGTTGTCTTTGTATACTATAGCGAGTAACTCAGAGGTTTGATGTAAGGCGCAGGGTCTTAGGCTCAGTCTTCAAAACAGGCGCTGAATCAGAATAAGTTAAGTTGGTTGGAATATGTTTTCCGATGCGCACAGGACGATAATCTCAATGTGCGCTGTTCTCCGGCGCAATACCATTTGGAAGATGGTTGGGAAAAGGAAGATTTAACAAGTTAACTGGCCTGCGTAGGTGCTGTTAGGCTATCTCTTTAGGGTCTACGAGATCATTACAAGCTAGGGTTGGAGACAGCGGGCGATACGACTAAGTACAGTAATCAGTTTTGTTGTTGCATCCGAAATCGGTTCTCTTCTGGGTGGTTGTTCAGCTTATTATTTTGTAGCCCATCTTCCACTATTCCTTGCTCATCGCTTCTCTTTGAGCAGGTTCCGTGAGATGCCGGCTAAAACGAGTGTATGTAGGTGCAAAGCTAATGGTTGTACAAACAGAAACTCTAAAACTGTGTAAAATTCACCCGATGGTAATGTATCCAAATGTGCCCCTCGTATGTTTTCCAGTTGGACAGTGCGATACATTTTTTGCAATAAAATTTCCTGCAATTCCTGAAGTCTGATAAGTTGGTTAATGGCAGACTGGTGGTAAAACCAAATGTACAGCTTACAGCTGCGCATCGGGAACATAGACAGAGGATAAAATAATTTACTCCCTCCAGATTTTACACCAGCAGGAGTCAAACAAGAGTTTGGCATTATTTTTTGCTGATTCCCTTATATTTAGTCCGACTACATGTGTCAGTGAAGAGGCAGTTAAGCAACAATAATTGGACATAAGTAGAAGCAACACAGGAAATAGAAACAAACGAAGGATACAATCTGACGTCAGGTATGTGTCAAGAGCGTAAAATGAAGGATAACTCCATATAGTTGTTCCTCTAACGTCACGATTGGCGGGGGGAAAATTACGTTTCGATCTATCTTCTTGAGTTACGGACACTCCGAGTGAATAGCGGATCCTCAAGATGGCTTTTCACCCAGCACTGAACGGTTTGGTTGAATGTTTTGATCCCCAACCCGAAGCAGATCCTAAGTCTCACGAAAACATCGACTTCTGCGGAACGCCAATGTTAGTTCTGCTCGAAAGCGAAATCTGTCTAAAGGCAGATTTCCAGCGTTCGGCACGACAGCACGACTGCCTGGGGAGTTCTTTATGCCGCGGAGTTCCGATTCACTTTGTGTACACACACCCCACTTGTCCGTCTCCGTGCACGCGAAGCCTTTCTTCAGCACAAACTCGTTTACAGCAACAACATGCATAATTTCCGAATGAACTCGAAACCTGTTTGCATGTATCTATCCGTAATAAACCCAATAATCAACCTTAACAAGGCTCATTTTACGTGATTTCTCATCGCAGCGAGTCCTTCGTCATTGATCAACTCAGTCAAGTAGATACTGCTAACACTGGCTGTCTCAGAGTCGCAAACATTGACGATACCGTATTACCTAATAATACCAGATGCGAGATTAACCCCGCCGTTTTCTAAAAACGCCTTTATATCATATAACACCTTGAAACTACCTTTGATAGCTATGTATTTGGACAAGGATAAAGTCTCATGCTCAGGGTAGGAATCTGTTGGCACTGCTACGGCGACGAATGAGAATAATGCTTAACATAGAGGCTAGCAGCGCACTGCTATGAACCTATCCGGGAATAGGGCTTTCGTTTCTCACTCCGACCGAAAGATCGATTACCAAATATATTTACACAAACGGGACAAATATCTCTTAACTATACCCATTACTATCACTTGTCCATACTTACGAAATGAATGGCATCTGCTCACCGCTGTATACACGTCACAACCGTTGCATTTGCTATGCCGGTTCTCGTATCTATTCATTTCCATGGAGCTCAATCATTTGGTTCATTCATTAAACTCACGAAGTCCTCACAACCGTGGATCCGAGGGCCGCTTTATGGTCCCTTCTTCTTGGATTGGAAGTCCCACCTAGGAACACCCCAACTTGGTTCCATTGTGTTACGGTTCCTCGTCAACGCACCACAGAAGGTCTACGCACACTGACATATCATGTACACGTCTGTTTACTTCGAAATGATTCTCGTTATGGCACTACACAATCCAACACAATTCCACTAGATGTTTTTCCAGCATTTCGGCGGGGACATCTGTGGTGGCGCTGACCTTTTGGAGAAGGCTGGCCACTTATGAGTTCTTCTCAACGATCTATTCCGACGCTTAGTTGTGCTCCAGTAGCACATATTCAGTTGCGACCGCTTTATCGCACGTGAGGTTTGCCCAATTCTGCTCGTTCTGCACTGCCAATAGTTTTCGTTTTTGATTCATGTGCATTCGGCTGTTTCCACCGTAGTTCTCTCCGGAATGTATTGATGCTTTGGTGTTGTTTTCGTACCGCGATATATGCAACACATGCATCGCATTTGGTCGTTAGCTCGAGTCCTATCTTCTCTACTGACTGAGTGAAAGCGATCAACAGGGGCTTCATAACTTGATATGGGACATGTATATGGGTCGCCTATAGGGCGTCATTTGAAAATTCATACAACAATCACCTAAAGTCCCCTTACTTTTTCACTCTAAAGAACCCAGTATGGGGAAAAACGGACAACTTTTTGGCTGACCCAAATAACAAGTCATCCTCTGTCCCATAAAATCAATATTTCTTGATATTTACAATTCAGCGCTACTTAATTATTATGCCGCGGAAAACCGGTAGCAACATGACAGTGCCCTTAATTAAATCCCTTTTACGTGAAGGACATCAGCGGGACACTGAATATGATGACATCATTTCAAAGTTAAACCAGAGAAACGAAATCACCACGGTTATTCATATTTCACCAGGGAAAAAGGTAAATAAATTCACTGAGGAAATCACTTCAGGGTACGCTTACTTTAAGTAAAAAAAAATACCAGAAAACAATATCAGATGCGACTTTCTCGGGATGTCAAAAAAAATAAATCTCATACGTGAGTCTGAGTGCCCTTCAAAAACCGCTTTCAGGAAGGTCTCTGAAAGGTTCCTAAAATTTTCCCAGAGGACAAAATGGTTCCCAAAAGTCCAAGGCAAAACAAATAGAAAGACCTACGGGGACCGTTCACCATACACAAAAATGCAAATCCCTGACATTTACAAGCATTATCCACACTTTGTTCACTTTTGAAGGTGTGGTAGGATCCATGGCGAGGACACTCGTAATCTACCACGTAGATGTGTATCGCAAAACATCCTTTCCTAAAGATTATATAGCTCTTTATACCTCCAGAGAAAGGATTGTGCATCTTTAACAAAACTGCTAAATGAGCGAAAAAAATTATTCCTCGTTCAACAGATTCATATAACCAGATAAAAAGCTTGACCTTATAAAACACATTAAATGACATGAGGGTGCCGTTTTTTACAGGACATCAAGCTTTAGGTACACACTACCACGCCATCCAGAAAAGCAACTTCAGAATTCAGTGCACATTAAACAATATCCTACAGAACTAAATATATTCATTGAAACTCTATCCAGAAAATGTATAAAAAGTTGAGTGACAAGATGCAACAGGTACGAACAATTTGACAGAAATTGAAATGCCGCCGACGGGCGACCTTCAGCTCAGTTCAGTTTCTACAAGACAGTATATGGCTCACGCAATTTTGAGTTTCACCCGCATTTCTAGTAAGACTGCAGGACTATACGGCAAATTGCTCGATAGTCCAGGTTCTTTAAACGAGGCTCCTGGAGTCAGGCGATGCTTCGACAACAGGATGGTGGAAATCCTCTTCAGTTTCTACGAGGGAGAAAGCAATTACTGAGATGCTTTCCACTTAACCCTCTCCTCGGCTCCATTAATCACATGTCGTTCTCTCCAAAAGCAGATATCATTACATTATCTAGCTTCCCTTTGAATTCGCTCGCTAATCCCACCTCAACTACTTCCACCAATAGCCTATTCCAGGCAAACGATTCGCTTACCAACCAAGTGCTTGCATTCTTGTCACAATCATTTTCCCGTCCCCTCTTGGCATGTTTTCCCTTCTTATCTGGAATACGGTTGCACGGTAACCCCGTAACTCGGCCAGGCCCATGAAGATTATGAAGACCCGTGACAAGTCACCTCTATTTACGGTGTACATGCATGACCCACAGCCTATGTCCACTTCTCATGTGACTCATTTGTCCAAACCAGCGTGTAAAATCACGCTAAATATATTCTAGAATCTTCATCTTTATTACCGAATACGGCCTTTGTGCCTGGACGCAGTATTCCAAATGTGGTCTGGCAAATGCCATGAACAGCGGTGGAAGCACGTTAGGTCTCCTAGATCCTGCGGCCCTCTGTAGTTGGTGCAAGATACTCCATGCCCCCTTGACCGCCTTCTAGCATTGCAAACTGGGTTTGACGTCTAAACTCACGACTACCCTGAGGTCTCTTGTTTGCTGGGTGTGTTCCATTAAGGCATGATGCCCAGGTGAAACCAAGTGGCGAGGGGGATTTGCTTCTCCCTCCATGAGCCGCTGGAATTTGTTGAAGTTGGTAATAATCCCATCCTATCAACCACTGGCAAACTTCATCCAGGCCCCTCTGGGTAGCCTCACCTTTTGCTAGCTCTGAAAGTTTGATGTCGTCAGCAAACATAAGGTACGGATTTTCTAACCCACTGGCCACGTCGCTGACACAGTGGCCCTGAGGCAGACCCCTGGGGCACCCTGCCGTAAAGAAGCTTTTGGTTTACAAAATCAAAGGCCATCTGAAAGTCCAGATAGCAGACTTCTGCTTTTTGCCCCTTCAATCTTGACTGTTGCTGTGTCCAGGAAGCTTATTAAATTAGACACTGGAACGTTTTTGCCAAGCAGCGTTGTGCTTTGCCAAATTTGGCTTTTTAGACTCCAGGTGACCTACTGTTTTTTCACCAACGACCTGCTCTTGATTTTTCAGCACACTGGATGTCGGGCTCACCGGTCTGTAGCTGTCACAGTGTTCTCTGCTCCCGCCTTTATACACCTTTTTAACTGTCGACGTCAACCAGTCCGCCAGAAGCTACCTTTCGTCCGGCGTTTCAATGATGAGCTGCGTGTAAAGCTTAACCAGGACCTCTGCCGTCGTCTTTGCTATTGCTGGGCGCATCATATCGGGCCCCTCCACTTTCGACTCTTCTATTTTCTTCCGGCTGGTCCACACTTCCCCCCTGTGATCGTTCCGTCTGGCATCTCAACCACAATGGTTGCGGGACTTAGTGTTTTGCTCTGTGTTCCTTTATCCCACCGTGTACTACCTGATAAATTTCGACATCTGGCTTTCCCTTGACTGAAGGTCAGTATAATTCTTTCATGGTTTTTTCACCCCACTTACGGTGTTTTGCAAAGTTGCGCTGGAGTGCACACAATTATTTTAAGCTTTTGGGTTGCTTTTGACGGCCAAAGCGATCCGCTCCTCTTAGGTAGACCAGCACTGTCGCTGGATGCGCGACACTCTCCTAATCTCCGTCATGCTTCCCCGGCAATCTTGGTAGTCACCTATGTGCTTAATCCTTATGAAAGCCGTCTCTGCCTCGTGGCTCTCGCGTTCCTATCCTCACCGATGGTGGTATCCCCTTTCACTTGACTCTTTGGAAGAGTGCAACCAATTATTTTGTTGCTAACAGGTTGATCTTAATGGACTCCGACTGACGATCCACGTAGTTGCTACCTTTGTCTAATTCCCACCAAGTTTGGAGTCCAAGGTCCGGCATTCTAATCTTATTTATTACCGGGAGGATCCCGCCATATGCATCATGGGCTACCAGTCCTCGCAGAGTCAGCCGCATGCGGATTAGGTCATGTTCGCTCCTACCTATTGGCTTTACCAGCCCAAGGCTCCCTTTATCATCCGGTGTTCGCGTTATCACCAAGTTAAAGACTGAAGATGCTTGGCCTAATCTCCATTGAGCCGCCTGCATAATGTGTTCGATCATCCTATTTACGTGCACTTACTTAAGAAGTTTGATGCCCAAAAGGGACTTCCGAGGCTGTTTTGCAAAACCATTTAAAATTCCCCGGTATGAGAAATTTGCTCGCAGACTAAGCAAGCACAATAAGAAAAAGGAACTGTTCCCCTCCTCCAGTGGCGTCGACCCCGAGTTATGGTACATACCTACAACTGAGATTCTTGAGCCGCCACTGGCGATGATGAACTCCAGAGCCTGTATGTTTGAAGTATTTAGTTTATGATCCCCCTGTGCATCGTACTTTTCGTCCACGAGGATCAGTTTCCAACCCTAGTTCTTTCATCTTTATCCATTGCTAAGAATGAGTAATGCCCAGCCATCAGTTCATTGCCCCTCTCCCTGGCCGCAACCAGGTCTCTATGATAGCCAACATGGCTACATTCGGAGTTTTAAATTTTTACTCCGGCCATCTTTTGCTCATACTTGCAGAATTTGTGTAACTCACCTTAGCAATACCCTTCGCAGTCCTTTTGGCCGCCGAACCGACTTAGGTAGCGCATTCCCGGAACCTGCTTCCTAGGCCTTCACCCATTTTTTGCATGACATTCGAGAGCACCATTCCGGCCCCCGAGCTCACGGCATCCTTATTTTGGTTTTTCCGACTTGTGGCTATCACGGGTACCGGTTTTGGACTAATTGGTCCAAAGTGTCTCCGCCCCTTACGTTTGCCTCCAGTCCTGCTGTATGGAATGGGATTCAGCTGCCCTCCCGCACCCAAGTTTTGGATTCTTACTTTTTGCAATTGTAGCAGCGTGATATTGAATCCTGGCGACACCCCTCATATGCATCTCTAGCCAGGACCTTGC
Organism: Fasciolopsis buskii; assembly: GCA_008360955.1. Taxonomy (NCBI): domain Eukaryota; kingdom Metazoa; phylum Platyhelminthes; class Trematoda; order Plagiorchiida; family Fasciolidae; genus Fasciolopsis; species Fasciolopsis buskii. The sequence continues at coordinate 59,189 of LUCM01003634.1, read as the reverse complement.
TGATGGAAGTATCATCCTGCTCTATGATGACTTCACTCCCGGTGATGGTTTCCCCTCTATCGGCTGATGCAAAGACCCTGGACGTATCCTATGGACTAGCGAACACCACCAGGGTTGACCGTGAGTCCCGGCATCTCGAGCGGCTGACGTCCTGCCATCTTCTCAGGCTACATGCTCCCGGATTTCCACCGTTACAGGCGGATTTACTAGGTGGTACCTAAACGCCCTTTACCTCTTCTCCCCCTTCGGGATCCCATGGATGACGCCAATGCGGTTCCTAGACAAAGTGATATCACTGGCTTTCTGCACACTATTTAGCCCTTGGCTCACCCTATGTAGCGCTCGCTCTGCATCTCAGCCTTGGGCTTTTTTCCGAGTGCCTCAAATCCGAGTCGGTGATCGTTTTGCTTCTTGGGTCCCTATTTTTAAGCGCCTGATCACTCACTTCGTATTCCTTTGTTCGGCTCTTTTTCCATTCCTGGGTCGCATTTTATCCCTTGTGCATGTTCCCCCGAAATAATACTTCTATTTTACTGCCATCAACGTGCCCATTCTCCGCGGTTTAAGTTGCTTCCTGTTCTATCTGGTCTGCAGATCCCACGCTAATGGGCTCTTCCCTCACTGCCGCTGCAAAACCCCTTCGGCTTTGTACATCAAATGGTTATCTGTTCCTTCTGTGTCTTCTAATAAACCATTGCAATCGGTGTCACCCAGCTCAACACTTCCTTGTCATCTACATGCGGCAAGGTTTTCCGTGTTCTCCCGAAAGGCAGTTCACATGAGCTTTTTGCAAGCTGGCCCTACACAACTTAGCTTGTCGTATGGACATTACAGCCCATAAATGTCCCCGCCACGTCCACATACGCCCGGTGGGACCATTTATTACACGTATAGCACTGGATCTCTATTATCAACCTGCCTATGGGGCAAGTGGGTCTCCTACAGCTCGTATTCTGGCCAGGGCTTTGCACTGGACCATCCGCTTCTCAGTCAGCCTAGCCATTGATTTTAGCAGCCCTGAGCCAAGTAAAATTGGAGGCCAAGACACCCACCTCCAACTGCAGTAGGGAAGCAAACATCGGTCACCTCCCTTTGTGACCCTTTGATCCCGATTGACTACTTGCGTTCCCGGATTCTCTCATCTTGAACACCTGATCTGGGCTATCGGGCCAGGCCGCGATGTCCTGAATTCTTTCGACGACATACAGTACCGCTGGGTATTCACCTCTCCCAGGATCAGTTTATCGGATCTCACTAAATAAACAGAAAATAGATTACCTCATCCCATCCTGACAGAGCGAGATACTGCAAGCCTCATGCGTTCGCAGTTCAAACTTAGAATGGAGAAAGAATAATCAAAGGCCCGCCAACAGTTTAATAGGTGTCGCCTTACTTCGGAACACATCGCATCTAAGTTTCCATCCCCAGTCTGATTAAACAGAACGGCTCTGCCCGTGGTTTCCGAGTCCCCAGGCAGCCAGCCCCACATATATGTGACCCTGTTACTGAAAAATTGAGATCGCTTTTTCAAGCTTTCCGTCATGGCCACAAGTGTGAGTCCGCATTTTCACGAAGAAGCCAATATGGGCTAAACCTTGGCAAGCAGGCTGCTTTCTTCAAATTCTTTCTCAAATCCCTATATTTTCTACTGCCCAACGAGAAGAGATCTAAGCTGGAAAAGCATTGACCGTAAGAATTTCCCTTCATCATTTTCGAGCCTTGATCGCCGCATCTGTGCAGTGCAAGCAGAATCTTTTTGTAGAAAGGAGGCCGGGTCGGCACATAGCACTCCAAGTGGGGTATTCCACTGGCCGTGTAGAGGAGGGTTGAAACCGTTTGTTGGTGCAGAACAAGGCAGACTTCAGTCTGAATAGATCAGTTGTAACATTGCTGACCCCGCGGCAGACTGGTTTATTCATTTAGGGCCTGACGTTTTGATCTTTCCTAGGTCCTTCACCTTGCGGGCGGCCTTCACATAAAGCAGTCTCTAGTCGTGTTATTCTGCGAGAATTACGGTGCCTGGGCATTACAAATGACTCTTGCCTTTGCTTGATGACGATTCCTACCAGTCAGTTCAATCCAAAATTACTTCTACATCATCGCCAATGTTCAACTTGTTCGTAGCCCCTCACATGTTACCATCGTCGGCGATGAAATAGCTGGATAAGTTTGGGGACAAGGCTAGGCCATTGACGAGGAGTAGGTACAATAAGTGCACCAATAACGACCCTTGCGGAACACCCCTATTGGCGTCGACCTTAAATGCACACACGTCCTCTATCCTGACGCGAAATGTCCTCCCGGTTAAAGCGCCTTCACCCAATGGTATAGCTGATCCCGGAAATTAAATGATTCTATCTTGATAAGGAGGAAAGGATCATGCACGGAGCCCTCCAGTAGGAGGGTTTTTAACCGCCTTTATCAGTTGAGCACAAATCTTAGGATCGGGAAGCATCCATAATATCGCTCATTTGATTCCTTGAGAAATTGCCCGGAGGTGAGTCTCTGGCACCAAGCCACTTACGTGATGGCAAACTCGACCGCCTCGACATCCTAAAGTAGGTCTTCCCCTGGCGCCGTGACATCATCAGGGGGAGTGCAGCATGGGTTGCGTATGTTCTTTGCCAGGTCGTTAGCGAATAGAAGGAGGATTGTGGGTCGTACTACCACCACTCGTCATTTCGGTGGTGGACGTCATGTATCATCAAAACCTAACGCTAGACTTCCTTACCCTAAGAAAGCTCTTTACACAAGTACTACACTTTCATGTCATTATTTGTGCTTTCACTTGCCACCCAAATGATTGTAGTTGGCTTATTCAAAAGTTTTGCAGGGATCTATGGACTGGACCTTGACTCTCTGGCTTTGCCCAGAAAAGCAAGAGGTTTGTCGAATAAGGGTTTACTACCATGAGTTCGTTCCGTACCACTAAAATAGAACCATGATTCACTCGGCGTTCGGATATCTGCCTTCCGATGATCCCCTCCAGACATTTACTTAAGAGGGAAATTAGACTTACCGGTCTGTATTCTCCCTCCAGCTTCTAGGTCCACCTGTGTACAGTCGCAAAACTTTTGCGGTCTTCCACTTTACAGGCGCATTCTCGCTTCTGGAGAGGCATTGTAGAGCTGCTTTTCAGGAGAGTGAAAGTGGTTTTATCAGCATCACAAAGTTCGCCAGGTGTAGCCCATCGTCATCGGCAACTTTAGGTTTATTGAGCGTGCTTGACTCTGTCATAATCTTTTTGCGTGATGCGGCTAGTACCAGGACGGGGCATTAGCAGTGTCCGGGGTTCTCAGGTTGATGACGGCTTCATCCGGCAAATAGAAAATTCATTTAGATGTTTCCAATAAGGAATCCTCCTTTCCGAATTTGGTCAATGCCAGATTACTTTCTGGTGGTTTTATTTCGGCGACGCAGGCTCCGGCTGTTTTCTTTGACTGCGCACATGGATAGCATGCCTTGTGGGTTGTCTTGAAATTCCCTGCCGCTGCGCTCAAACAAGTGTTTTTCTTCTCATTGGGGAGCCTGCGCCTTATTATCTGCTTGTTCGGGGCTTTCATGGATCTCATGGGCACGACAGGTCCATTACGGCGTCCAGAACCTCTCGAGAGTTATCATTGTTTGCCTTATTTTTGGGTGCCATCATAGTGGGTAATGGCTGCTTTTAATGACCTTCAGAGAAACAAACTACTCCGTCAGCTTGATTAGTCATTCCCAACGCCTCTCCAGCTTTCCTCTTCGGTCAGGCTTTCGTGCTCCGGTAACAAGGGTATCGATGCCGCATTCAGGCCACCACGAAACTTCGCGCAAGGTCTAACTGGCGATTTATTCGGTAACAGAGGCACGGACTCAGTCACAACGTGGCCACGTTTGCCCGAGAGTCCCCCGTCGTTAACGTTTTACACCCTTTGTTACCCGGTGGTCACCAGCTATACTAGTGAGGGTCTTTCTCCATTCTATGCCGAGTGTCCTTTTTTGCATGTTAGGCTAGACCATGTAAAGACAGCCATGTCCTGGATATCGCGTGTCATTAAGAATCCTTTAGGCCTGGCGGACACTGCTTGCCTCAGAATCTACATTTTATTGCCCTCCTCGCTACTCACAGCTAGGGCTTTTTGTGGCCACACAAGGCAATTTTCTATTTGGAAAACTGAGAAAACACAACATTACTTTCACGCTTTCCGAGTTCATTGTGAGCGGCGTCTGTCAGTTTGTGTCGCCCTCTACAAGGCATTGTCCGCTCCGCCTCCTGGTTTGCATACTACTTGGTCCCTCAGAGACGTTTCTTCTGGCATGATTTTTACTTTGGTTTCCGTAGTTATATCGAATCTTGCAGTCTTCGCAGTTAGCTTCCATATTTCTCTGAACGTTCTAAGATTATTGTGCTATACCCCCGGTTTTTCTGTAAGCTTCCCTGCCGTAAGCAAAAGTTTTCAGGGAGCACATGGTTTTTGTCCTGGGTAAACCCGATAACACTCTCTCCTTCAATTTCCAGGAGGCGCCTTGAAGGAACAGTCGAATTCCTATGAAGGTCAACCCAGAAAATAAATCTTTACGGTTTGGTCAGTTGTCAGTTAGAATCACTGCTTCAGTATGATTCAGCCGATGGCTAGCTGGAATTTCTGCTTGCCATTCATCTTCCGTTACTCCGGGCAAAACTTTCGGGATGCAGCTGGCCATGTTGCAATAAAATTCATCCGCAGCTCTCTGTGAGTCTGCCGTTAGAAAAAAACTTTCCCAGTCAAGTTGGTGTAATGGAGAGGGCGAGTGTTCCCATTTAAGATGGGATGGGCTAGTTTTGTCAATAAGATGTTTAGTGAGGGGAACATGGATATGGATTCCACCGTAAACTACCTTGTGGTTCCTCCCTGAAAACTTGTTTCCGACGTAAACCAAAGTGTGGTGATCAGTATGTGTAAGGATACAATCTAATCTGTTATTATTTTTGGTGGGTGACATTAAATGCTATACCCAACCCCCATGATGCAGATGGGAGACAAACGATGTTGGGCTTGTGGCCGCAATCGTGTGCCGGCTTACACTAGCCAGATTGAAGTCTCCGGCAACGGTTTTCGATGTTGACTGAAGGGTAGTAAGGTGGTCAAATGCGTCCGCTAAGAGACGGAGTCCAATTTCAGTATGAGATGGTGGGCGATATATACAGGCAGTATGGATAAAATGGGGTGACACCCTGATAATGAGCCATACTGATCCTTCGGCCAGTTGGAGTGTAGGATGCGTAAGAACAGAGGTAGGCCCTGCCTTACATAGTCGATGCAACTGCCTCCACGGCGGTCGTTTCTAGTATCTCAAAGTATTGATATCCCGCCAGATAAGCTACACTATTAGGCGTGTCCTCGGTAAGCCAGGACTCCGTGATGAAGATTATATCCGGGTTCAAAGACTCATCAAAGCTTCTTAAGTGACTGAATTTATTTAGCATTGAACGACGGTTAATTAGCGCGAAAGACAAAGCTATGTTGCCGTGGAGGTGTGGTGATTAGTGGGTTGCAGAGACAGAGGTGGTGCGTGAAAAGTCAAGCATAAGGGGAATAAGTGAGTAAGCAGATGGTATTAGGTCTATTTTGGGTGACGTTGAATGAGATACTGCAGAAGAAGGTGGAGGCGTTGAAGAAAGAGGGCACATAACGTTCTTCATTATGCTAGTATGGGCTTGACCCGAAGTAATGGGGAGACAAGCTTAGAGAGAGGCAGAAATGGAGGAGGTTTGGGTAGGAATAACAGGGTGGCCGTGGTGTTTTAGAAGGGAGAGGAATGTAGAATCTTCGGGCTGGGTAGGTATGGACAATAAAGGGACATTAGAGGGCTGGAATACGATCGTTGTGTTTGGGCCTGGACGCTGGTAAGCGAAGGTTGATGATAGTACCGATATGGCGGTGGAGGTGTGCTTAATGGAGGCCGTAGATAGCTGTCCTGGGCAATCTAAGGCAACAGCGAAGGCTCTTGGCAAAAAAGCCGATGTGTTGCCTGTTTTTTTAAATCTGCGAAGCGAGTCTATTGTTTTCTTCGGGCTTGTAAATTCTCTTGGTTCCCGTGAAGTGACAGGTAGGCGGCGGTAATTCGGTGCGGTCGGGGACAGGCATTTGGGGCACCGGGGTGATGGGGCTAACAAAGGGGTGAAATGAGGGGGAGTTGGAGCTATTTGGTCGCTGGGCTAGTAACACCAGCGTCGTTCAGCCGGGGAGTAGTGTATTGCTTGCTGAGGATGTAAGCGGATGTTTACCACCAGTAACTAGTATTTTAAGGCTCTGGATGGAACAGGGCGATTTTCAATTTGTGCTAGAAGTTCTGGCTTCGCTAAGAGAGGAGAGGTCTTTGTGGCCTGCCGAGAAAGACTTAGGAGAGGCGTTTTTCTGCAGACGCTTCCGAGAGGGCCGTGGCAAAATAGATGATGATAAGATGTCCAAATCAACACTTGCTAGGCACTGTGGTAGGGCTTCAAGGAACGGTCTGGATACCAAGCTCTTAGCCATGCCATAGAGCTTGGGGTAATTTATGTTTCATGCATGCATGTAGTCTGGGGGCCTTCCTTTGAATAGGGGTTCTATCCGGGGTAATTTTGGTGGACCTGAACGGTGTAGATAAGGCTATTTAGTTTTACTACTAGAAACTGCTCTGCATTCGCGGGGCTAAGGAACTAAAACAATTCTAAACGCGATCTTCTTAACATTTGTTTACGTAGTCTTGGACAGTGGCAGGGGTGTTCTGTCATATTGCAAGCAGAGAGAACAGTATTTTTAAGCGCATCTAATGGAATGCGGTCGAGAACATTATAAGCTGTACCATTAGACGATCTTGTGTTTTGCTGCTTAATTTCTAAGGATATTGAGTCGGTAGCCCGACAGACACTAGCCAGATGTTCTCGTAGTGGTTTCCCGTGCTTCTAAATTAGGTAGGTTACAAGAAGCAGCTCTGTGATCATCGGTTCAGTCAATAAAATTTTGTGGTTTATCTCCTGGATCGGTTGCTCTAATATTCCTAGTTCATTATTAGTCACCACGAAAGTGTCTGTGACATTAAAAGAGCAGGCTGGAGGCCGGGGATGGGTTGTGCGGGTGTGGACGCGGTGCGTCTAATAGCTACGATCTCGATGCGTTTGGGCCTAGAGTCTTCCATTACGACAAAGTGGGACGACGTGTATGACTATGCAGTTGTGTGAAAAAGGACACACCTAGGGGTGCCATTGGCCATGTCAAATCACAGACAGGAAAATGTACGAGGGGTCTGTGATCGATATTATGAAGCTTAGTCTAAGTCGAGATTGTACCGGTAATAGTATTGTGCCAGTCAAAAGTTAGTTGAAAAGCAGCGCAATAGAAAAATCTACGATAATTGATGTGGAGATAATAAGGTCTATTTGGGCTAAAATCGTTTTTGGGAAATACGTGATTAACAGAAATTAAAAGCAAGCTGATTCTGACGGCCGCTACGATTGACGGTCGGAAATTGCGGAAATTAAACGATACGCCAAAACTGCCGAACAGTCTATGTGCCGCGTTCATTTTGTGCTATAGGTCAGTGTGGATACTTGACGGGACTAGTAAACAAGACAATGAGTAGACAGTGCACTGGGTGCAGCTAATAGTGAAAAGAGAAAAACAGATCGAGTGCCGGCGGTGAACAAAATAATGGCGTTTATTGGAAAACCATGCCGACTCCATGAGTGTCACTGAAAGTCCGCTCGGAACTGGAGGCCACTTAAGGTGATCTTCAAAGAAAACCTGCCATGAGCAAACAAATCTTCAATGCATACCTTGACCCAACTGCTGATAATACGCTCATCACTTTCGATATCCGGGGCAGGTAAACGAATGAATGAAAGCCCTTCGTATCGGGAAGTAATTTTGCCCGAGAACAGGGACAGGCGCTTAACCAAGCCTGAAGTCGCGAGTGGTGCTCTAAAAGGGTCGGTGTCAAAGAAACTCCTGTTCCTACTCTTCATCAATAAGCTAGCTTTTGCCCCAAATTGACTCGGCGATTTTTTTGATTGTTATATCACTAGCCTACGGGCAGAAAAGTCCCGGGCGATGATGCACAGCTTTTCCTAGATTCAGTTGAAAACTGGAGCTTATGATAAACGGGAGCAAAATCCATCCGTTAACCCGAATCAGCAAAAATCTCATAGTGTTACTTTAACAGAGGTTTTATTTTGTGAACGCGATTAACAGGTTGGAAGACCCAGGAATGATGGTCAACTCAGGTTTCAATTTGGCTGCAGCCCAAAAGATCAGAGTTGAACTGTTCTTATTGAAGTCAGCCTTACCCTGTCGCAAATCGGAGGTGTCCATTCCCCTGAACATGCCCATGTTGGTCTTGTACTCTTGAATTTTCATGCAACTTTGAGCTCAATAAGCCCTTTCGTCCTGGTTCTGTCTTTTTCTTTGGGTCTGGACTCGTGTGCGCCGGGCTGAAATGAGAAAAATGTGAGATACATGGAGCACCGCAGCTGCTGCGGTGATTGTCAAACTGCATAGGCAACCAAGTTGTAATAGATTCGAACTGTAATTTTTAATCGTTTTATGAGTGCCCGCAAGTTCAATGAAACTAGTTTTCTTAAACGTCATTACCTGACTGTCAGCTGCACATTCATACTAGGTTTCCAAAGTAGCACCTGATGGTCCGATCTTGTTTTTCTGCCTATTGGCAATTTTCGCAACTGCCAGGGGTGGTCGGTTTTCCCGACGCTCGCAAGCAATGGCCTTGTTGCTGTTGCTTTAGGAGTTTCGCTGCACAGGGCTGTGAAAACGGTAAGTAAAAATAAGCAATCTCATGGAGGAACACAAATGTTGTCGTGGGGCACGTTCCGGGATATAACGGAAGCTGCTACAAAGCCTGATTTTGTTTCACGACTCACTCATGGTCATCTGTGCAGGTCAGGTGATGGAAAAGTAACTAATATGGGCAAGAATGATTTGGTTTAGATATACGGTCGAAAGACTGAGAAGCGTAAAGGCAAGCGGGACATGGTAAATGTCATGGGAGGGATCACAGTAAAAAGAATACAGCGGTCAATAGTAATGGGGAAATTTTCAAAATCTCCGAGCGATATGCTTGGTTGCATGATCAAGCATTACAGTGGTATAACAAAACACATCGAGCGGCAAAGCTCAAAGATGGAGTCAGAAAACGAATGAGTTAATGTCATGTGTGGTTGCCAGAAGGTGAACAGCAGTGCTGTTTAGCCCATTGCTCCGCATTCAGATGCACCGGTAGCGTGTACCACAAGCGCAAAATTCGGTTATAGGACAGTGACAATTGTCAAGATGTGGCCGAAGAGTTAAAAATTTAACAAGTTTATGCAATGTCCGCGGAAGTTAAGCTGAGACGAATAAAATCAATGAATCATGAGTGGCGGATGAACAATTTGCAAACCTTGCTAAAGCGACTGGAGGAAAGGGCGGAGGTGGACAGCAAACAAGTAACATGAAAATGGGATGGAAGCCAAGGATCACGCATTTTGCGGTGGTTTCTGCAATCTAGGAAATATACGAAATCCGTTCGGAAGCATGGAGTAGAGCAGAATAATGACGTGCATAATGGCGAATCTTTGCCTAAACATGCTTCGGGCGAAAGTGTCACCAAATGCGAAGAAGAAAATTTGGAGTACCATGAAACGCGGTAAATAAAATTATTAGCGGTAACGTGAAATGAGGTTTGATCATTTTTGTCCCTTTCAGTGGCGGGATCGGATTGTTAGTCGGAACGTTGAGAATAATACCCCAAGGGGAATTGGGGCTATTATCCAGAGGTATGATGATAACTGAATGGCTGGATTTATATGTAGGTGATTTCATAAATGTTCACTGTAAAAGTGATGGGCGTATTACCAGCAGCTAGGTCAAGGCATGCAGTGAAGATTTGTCTGTTTATGGCACGCTTTCTTTGAAGGTCACCTTAAGCGGCCTCCAGTTCCGAGCGGACTTTCAATGATACTCATTGCTTCGAGAAGGTTGATCGGTCTATATTTGGCTGGGTCTAGTCGTGCGCCATTCTTGTGCATGGGAATTATGGCAGACGTTTCCCATTGGGAGGGAATGGCGTGTCATTAGACGAAAAGGTTAAATATATTTGTCAAACATTGAAATATCTCTGCAATCTAGTATAAAGTTGGCTGGAGACAACGAGTCTGATCCAGGGTGTTAGTTGACCTGTTTTTTCCACTAAGGAAACTACCTCCTTCGGTAACAAAGACACCCTTGAGAATGTTTCTGAGGTCAGACGTGGTAGGTGCGGAGTTGGAGGAATGCTATTAGCTGTTTGGGACGAGGCAAAGTATCTGCTAAATGCCTCAGTGATTTCTTGGGGGTCTTTGAGATAAGTGTTATTGTAGGTGAGGTGGTGTATAGAAGCAGTCGAGAGCCTGGCGTAGTTTGCTCTTGAGTTACAAGTTGTGCCAGAGCTGCTTGTGGGTTTGGCATGTTTAGGGCACATAGTTCTTGCATTTTACTACGGGAGTTTGTACCGTTTCCATTTGTTTTGACAGGTGATTTGTTCGCAGAAACAAAAGAAAAGCCTCGGGTTCCAAGAAAGCTTTTCTGAAGTTTGGCGATTTTCCAGCTTAATCGGTCATAGCTCTTCTATTTTGCTCGGCGATTGAGTCTGTGCCGGCGTGATACTGTCTAAGCACTTGTGCAGTAGTGAATAAAGTCTGTCAGTTGCCATTTTCACCTCGCTTTCTAGGAAGAAGGAGTCCCAATTGCTACTGCGCGGCACAGTTGGCAGTTTGCCCTAAAGTAGAGCCTGGCGGTTGGAGGTGGCATGCTACTATGAAAGGATAGTACGAATGTACAGCTGACAGGCAGATGGTCGCATCCAGGGAAACTACTTCCAATGGGTGTGTGCACGTGCGTTAATCCAGTCATAAAAATAAGGTCATGGATATTTCTATCTCTAGTCGGGTCAGCTACGCGTTATATCCATCCGCCCTGCTGAATGTTAGTAACAAAAGGGAGCAAGGAATTTGGAGCAATGAGAGTTGACCAGCAAATGCCTGGAGTATTGAAGTTTTCCGCCACGATTTTAAGACCTTGTAAGGTAGAAAGGCAGTTATTTGCCTCATTTAAGAGTACGAGATCAATCCAACGGGCCTGCTGGGCGGTGCACGCATTCCACCAAGAGGTTTTATCTACCAATGTCTGCCCTAAGCCACAAGGCATCCGGAACGCAATTTTACTGAGGGTTTTGGCATAATAAGGCTGGTACTGAATTTCGGACATGCACGAGGAAGCCGCCCCCATGCTGAGATGGGCGACATGACAATTGCATCGTCCGGAGTGTCGTCATTTAGCCAAGTCCCGGTGATTAGCAATAAGCCGTAATTTGAAGAGAATGCCAGCAAACAAAGAGCTTGCATTTTCTCCAACGGAGGACAAACATTTAGTAGAAACAGTAACAACTGGGGAGGACCACTGTGACTTTCAGTCAATTTTTTCGACTGGATTTGCTTTTCACTCGTGACCTCCCTTATTTGGGAGGGTGTTGCATCGTTTGAGTAAGGGGGTGCCGGCCCAAGGCAGAACGGTAGCACATCGGTATATGGTAGACCAGGATAATATAACCCATCAAAGTCACATTCGGCTACAGAGGAAGCTCTCATTATGGACAGTGATAATTTTTCTGAATGAAGCAATGGGTTGAGGAGCAAAATTCAGTGGAGCAGAAATGTGTACACCTTGGTCGTTTCAGTGGTTGTAACAGAACATTTTGGAGAGACCTATGAGACGAACCTACTCGTGGAAGGAAGGCATTTTCCAAGAAAAAACTGGTTGGAATCGAGGAGACCGCTGCCACCAGGAGTAAAGCAGCCTGTGGGAGGGTTGTTAAGCGTGGGAGCCGATGGTAATGTGTAGGGATAAGGTGTGCATGAGCGATGAGAGTTGAAGAATGGTTGGTGAGTCATGTGTGGCTGGAAGCCCATAAGAGGTGGAGGCATGACGGTCGCAAGTTCTGGGAAAGGGAACACTTTGGAAGGAATAATTGGTTTCGTAATACTTCCCCTCCAACGCCTAGTGAAGGACGGTGACCGGTCCATGTAGGCAGTCAGAATATTAGTATAGCGGTGGTTGGCAGTCATGAGGGGGCCCTGGGTAAGAAGACTTGAAGTGGGTCGCGCGAAGCCAGTCAGAGGAGAGCTACTAAAAAACCCTAACGGAGGGAATGTATGCTGGTGAGCTTCTGAAGGTGAAACGTGAGTTCCGCAGGTGTTCACTATGAGTTGGTATTTAGTGTTGCAACAGGGCACGAGGATCAGTTGGTAGATGGTAGACATGAACGTTTTGGGTAATGCGGCATTTGGATGATGAGTTCTAGACTTCCTCGGACTGAGACTGGGTTTATGAGCGTGAGAAGTGGTCCTTTTCCCGGAGAGTGGGCTCGAAGTGAGTGGTAGATTCTTGGATGCCCCTTGGGGGTCCTCATATGAGTAGTCGGGCAGTGGCTCGGGGTTTGCGTCAAAGGGAGTAATGTTAAGTTTGTTTGTATAAGGCGGTTGGCTCTGGGGTAGTACATAAGAAAGTCGGGTTTGGGTGGGCGTGGTGGGTTTGGAGCCAACGGTGAGACTGTTAGACTTTGTGGTAACGAGAATTTCGCATCTGGATGTTGAGGCTGCAGGAGATGACATTGCACGAGAAGGCTGCCGGGGTGACCATTTAGAGGGATCGGCCGGTGTATTGGGGCTAATAGTGGGGGAAAGGATTTACTTGCCAGATGCCCTGTTTGGAGGTACCTTGACGTAGGACCAGATGAGATCTTTTACTCGGGGGTAATAAAATAACTGATATCTCTGTTTATACGTTTTGTTTAAGCACCTTAAAACCAGCTGGAACAAATCCCAGATTGCCGTCTCTCTCCGGCCCTTCTCCAGGCTCGCCAGTGACCACAGATGCAACGCAAACTCTTTTCGAAAGCTCCACTCCATCCGGTGGGGTAGTTGTTCATCCCTGTTAGGAAGCTGCTCTTTGGACCTAACGCTCCAGTACCTGGTTGCGTAACCCTAATGACAAACAAAGTCACGCTAATGACCACCCCGGGTACCTCATCTCAGATGACCCAATACGACTGGCCAAACAGTTACTAACACTACCAAAATGCCGCACAATTCCCAACCTCCAAACCCGTACCGCCACAGAACACCATAATCTCCAATATTAAACAAGGACAACACAGGACATGCATGGCAATTGTATTTGGGGATTGATTGTAAATCTTAGACGTACTGGTTTTCTTCCCGCCACACATCACACTCCGCTCCCAGCTGCATAAGTCCAGCGAACGTTTTTATAAGTTCCATTGTCTCTGTCCACAATTCTTCATATATTTTCGTCCCGTAAATTGTTTGATGCAACCTTGAATGTTTCCCGCCGTTTCATCTTAAACATTATTTCGTCACTTAAATGCTTTCAATTACGATTCTCTACCCACTCAATTTGATATTCACTGTGCTTTTGAATCATCTCCGTCTCCATACCAAATCCATATTGATCTTCATCTTCGCCAAATAGCCCTCTTTATTTTTGAGGAACCCGTCCAGACGACAACGCCCGTCGTTGCTTCCTAGCCGCATTTTGCGCCGGCGATACGTACCTTTCATGCGTTTAAACATGGATCGATTTGCAGAGCGCGACTCATAGTCAGCCCCAGATAGTTTTGGCGAAAGATTATCTGGCATTGAGTTAAAAGCTGGAAAACCCCTTCTTAGCTTATGGCATTGCTGGTTATGTTCATGAGAGCACAAACACGTTGTATGTTCGCGGCTGAATTTAGTTTTCCGTGTGTCCACTTTGTATAAATTTGACGTTGCCTTGTGCATGTCTCTAGGATGTCGAGAAATATACACATTAATATTATTATTGTTATTATCATTATTATTGTTATGAGAGTTCGCCTTCCTGTGCCCATCCGTGATGTTATTGTCTCTGACTTCTAACCGATAGGTTGCACTCTTCAGTCAGCTCTCAGACTGTAAGTAAGCAGAATATGTTTTTGGTTGTCACTTAACATACTGCATTTAAGCTTGCTATTTTCACCTCGGACCAGCTTTCCTTCGCTCTCCCCAAATTTTGCTTAATGAATGCAATTGAGCTGGATCCACGCCTTATTACGAATCCCTTGGTATTTGCTAAGCGATTCCCATAACCCAAAGGGGCAAATTTGTTCAGTGGGTAGTCTGCGGACTTCTTGATTATTTTCCATCCTTACTCTACCTCGTTTCGATCGGGCGTGATCCAAGTTAAACTCTTGCTGTGGTCTGCTGCATAGCCACGATCGTACCATTGGAGGCCCTTGCCCATTTCAAAGCAACCTTGGATCAGCGTAAGCAAAAGATAATTTGCACTGTTACGTGATCACTCTTAGCCAACGGTGCTAGACAGACGTTCCGCAACATCTACATTGGTTCAAAATTTCTTTGCCTCTTCTTTTTGTTTCTCTCTCGATACCAACCTCTTCCTGTCTCAGTTACTTTTATTGACACGCATTGTGATCTCTGTTTATTTTCGGCTCGTCGTATTACCTTTCGTTTTTTCCGTCCTTGAACTCTTTATGTCAGATTATTTTGCGGACATTTGGTGCGGTCACCGGTCACTTGAATTGGTGTGGCATGTTTTATTATAGCCCACTTTTGTTCTATGGCTATTGTTGGTCGGCTATAGACATTCCGTTCGTCGACATGGATTTTTGGCTGCCACGCTGAAGCAAGTGCTGTTGGACTTGGTCAAGCAGGTCGAATCTCTTGTTTTCTTGATCCACGAGACAGATTCTTTCCATTTGTTTTCTTTCGTCGAGTATTCATTTTTCCACGGATTTTTGTTCTATTTTTGCCCACCTTTTTGCCTGATTGTCACTGAGGCTCACTGCCAAATGTATGGTTGTTGTGTATATAATTTCTAACTCATGAACAGTATCGTAGGATTTGCAAAGAAATCTTGTTCTTTCTTCGGCTTTGTATCAAGTTGGGCCATGCAGTGCTTCGAGGTTTTGAAGTGTCCTCCATAATAATAATAATGGGTATATTTCTCAAAATTCGGGAGTCGTGCACAAGGCAATGTGGGCAGAATATTTTTGCTCGAAGTGCTACGTGAATTGCTGACTGACTTTACCCGTGCCAAAACTGGAATTTTTGGTCGTTACACGTTCCGTAACGTCATTCACGTGGATTTGCATTGGGGGGCACCCACCTTCACGGCACGTGACCAAATTTGTACCTGGCAACCCCTTCCGCATTATTGTGATGCAATTTATTCATTTGCAACCAGTCCAGCAGGCTTTGATCCGGCTTCGGCCAAGGCACAGCTCTCAAAGACCCCGTTTATGTGGGGCAGAGCAGAGTCTTCCGCCTGAAGACTTCGTTGGCCTCATTAGCTACATTTTTCAGGGCATTTGAAGGCAAATATCTCTACCCTGATCGACATCTAAAAATCTAAGCAAAAGACACGCTGGACAGGCTAGAATCAATTAACAAAATGATGACACGTACCTAGACGTACGGAGAGTAAAATTTGTCCGGGATTGACATGGTTGATCTACTCTCCCATAATCATGGCTAATGCGCCCCCTGTTTTTGCTTCTGTCCCGGCGGATAATGCAGAAGCTCTCTCCCGTTGTTCCCGCCGTAAATTATGGCCGAGGAAAATACTCTGAAGTACAAATTTTATATCAGAATCCATGTGATCACTGGCGTGCAAATGACTGGTGAACGCATCCGGAGACAAGCAAATATACCTCAGTATTGGTTTCAAGCCCTGCGACTATGCATCACTAGGATTGGATCAAGGTATCCTACTCCAACAAAACCAACCTTGCAGGACCCTGATGGCTGGAAGCTGAGCAACTACTTGCCTACCCAGAGTCGTCAATAATTTCCGGAGTCTCCAGCAGTTTCCAACCGCACGGTTGACTGCAGCTCATCCATGTTCTATCCAAAATCTGCGGATTGTTGCCAGTACATGAGATGCTACTGCATGGCCTCCCGGGATATGATAACACTGAATTAGGACACTTGTGTTAGGATGAGGCCTTGGAAGGATAGTGAGATGTTTCACTCTTACACGGTGGTTGCAATAGTTCAGTCGGCCACCAAAGCGAATGAACCCATTAACTAGAACGAAGTTAAATTTGGCTAATGTGGGCCCTTACACTGGCTACCAAGACTCTGTTTGTCAATCTTTTTGGAATAGTTTCAACTCCTTCTCGTAGTCCTTCCCTCGCACTACGCGAATGACGAGTTCTTCTGTTTTTGATATTCTACCAACGTCAACGGTCCTACGATTAGTGTCTGGGCATAGGCGTCTACGTGTTCTCGTTTGAAGGTAAATCTTGAAACTTACATGCAAATTTATGCTAATCCTGTCGCTATGTAGGAGCTGAATCTCGTTCTTGTGTTGCTGATGTGGAACACAACAGTAGAGGAGTCGGTCCGGAAGTACGACTTGCCGAACATGGTTCGCTCTGCTTCTTCAAACTTGTGGCAAATTCTTACTCCCAGACTTGCCGCGGCCAACTCCAGTCGATGAATGGTTGTTGTCTTCAGAAGACCATTCTCTATTCGGATAATAGACGTTCACAATAAAGATGAGCGTTGCAGAATACTCTGGCGTGGGCCACTTCTACGCAACTGGCCTTCGATGCATCTCAGAACAAAAGAAGCCGGGTTTCGTCGTCTACGTTGCCGATATTACGCAAACATCGAGGAAATTTTAGGGTCCTCGACGATCTCGTGCTCCGTAAACGTTCGTACAAATGTCCCAGTTGTGATATTTCCGTCAGCCCTTTAAAATCCAGAAATTTGCGACATGAATTCTCCAGTGCATTATTACTAGGCAGATTAAAGGGTCAAAAACTGACGAGACCATTGACAACATCTCCCGACACCTTCGAGGCTCTACTTGAGCAACGGAAGTGAATTGAAATTTATCCCGGTGGCATCCCAATCGGAATCCACAGTTCTTTTGTTACTGGTGTGGAATTGTTGATTTCTAACGTACAAAGAGCCACCTGAGATTCTAGGAAAACTTTATATGCTTCCTTAAGACTGCATGTCCACTTACTCAGTCGAAAACCTGCACCCGCCAACGAGGTAACGGTTTAAAATGTATACATCTTCGCTTCAAAATGAGTTGGCAAAGACACAAAGACGTCGTCAATGTAGAAATTATCTCGCAGGGTGAGACGTTCTTCATACCGAAATTCTCACTTATTTCCGGCTCGGCCTAGGGAGACGTTGGGACAAAATTCAGATGAGGTTTGGCCAAACGGATGTGATGTCACTCCATGCTCGACCAAGACGTCATACAATTAATCGCACCATCACCACAGAAACTTCAAGGCAATATTCTTGTAACTGGCACTTGCGCCTGCCTAAGCATGTCCTCCTTGTCCACTGCAAGTGCAATAGGACTCTTCTGGAAACAGAAGTTTGTAATCGTGCTGGGTCCGTGCAACAATTAATCATTCGGAGCGGCCCTGAAACTTTGCGTCACAGTCAAACACGACGTGCAACTTGTTGAGTGAGAAGCTCGTAGCTCCTTTCTGTGCATCCATAATGGACTACCTCTGCGTGACCCATACTTAGATATCCCTTATTATATTCGAATATATGACAAACAATTTCCTATCCCGCAAGGATCCTTTTTTAAGCGTTCAGCCTTCCCTGTATAATCGTTTGACTGCCCAGCAGTCTCATGTAGTCATCTCGCCAGAACAAGCCGAAATCGCAATGACCGACTTTCGAGGCGTTGGCCTCGTTGGTCTTTAACACAGTCAATTGGTCTTCAGTTGAAGCGGCGTTCCTCGGGTGATTGTCATCGGTAAGCTCACTGTTGCATAGATCAAGCTATCAGGTCAATGCATATACCTCGGCTGTGGTGTGATATATTTTCCTGCCACTGGGCGCACCGGTCCAAATAAAATCCATTTTTTCAGATGCCGAATGCCTATGACTTTTTAATAAGTACCCAGAAGTTCAGCAGTTGAGATTTACCACCAAGTCCCACGCCTTAAATCTCACAAATCCCTGGCTAAACCCAGATCTTTTCGAGCCAAAGCTCCATATCCCGGGCAGGCCAAAACTGGCGATAATTCTGTACGAGGACGTGCCGAATGTGTAATCACTTATGATGATAACTCTCGGCCTTTAGTGGAACTTGGATTTGTTCCTCCAGATAACTTGTTTAACTGAACGTTGAATACCAAGCACCACTTGTGTGTTGCCCACGCACGCACCGCTCGCACGTCCCTGTCCAAATATACACAACCTCCTGCCGCTTCCGACTGTCTTTTCCTTGTACCGTTCAAGTGTCGGGGTTGCCAATATTGTGATCGTACGGAGCCAAGTAAGTGACGTACGAGTGATCACGAAGGTTGAGGGCATGCAAGCGTAATACGAGATTCGCGTAAGGAAAATCCGTTCCGCAGTTCCACAAAAGTGTGAGTGCTTTCATTGTCCATTTTCAACAGCCAATGGTTTGTCTTCTTCATATCAACGCTGAAAAACCTTGCCTGAAGTTGTCTACTGTCATCAAGCCTGCACCCTTTCGCACAACATTTAACTGATAAGACTGCTCTGCTCCCTGGAAAGGCTCTTCAATTTCACCCCTTTTTGGCTACCGGCGACCTCAACAGACCTGCCCTTGACTAATCAAGAGCCGGCGAAACTAATCCTGAATTGTGAAAATCCCTTACGAACTTCGTCCTAAAGAACTCTTGTAAGCAACACGTGAAGGCTGCAACTAGATATGGAGAGCGATAGTCCCCTTCCTTTCTCGACCTAGTCATCACCAATAAACATCACTAAACCCACCTGGTCAAGCATCTGACCCCGTTTGGCAAGAGGGACCACCAGCTTTTAAGATTTGAATTCACTGTCAAATGGTCACCCTTTTCCCCAGAGTCGAGAGCAGTTAGGCCATTCATAAGAATTAATTCTAACCCTCCGATTGCCTTACTCCAAGCCCACCCAAGTTCCATGAAATGCGGAGACTGTGTGTATACCGCATCTGAGAGGATAGAAGAGCTCATCGTAGAACTGACAGACATTCCATTCCTTAATCCAGAGCCTCACGCCAAAGGAGTCGAAACCTCCTCAGGCGCATTAGGTTTCGTGTAAAAGAAGGGTGGACTAGTCTGACATCATCCAAGAGGAAGTACATAAGGGACGGAAAACTTTCGAAGGACCTGTGAAACATGAACAGCCTATTACGGCACTATAGAATGAATTTGAATCATTCCGTATTCATCCGATTTCGGTCTAACAAAAAATTATTCTTGACGAATGCGACAGTTCAAAAGCACATTACCCAATCCACTACCGTTTACCTATAGCCAAGAAACCCCATTACACATTCCGTCAAAGCAACAGAAAAAAACATTTCATACGTCGACTCGTTGGGACGAAATTCCTGACGCTCTGCCAACCCTTGATTGGTCCAGCTTCCTTTTATCGTCTGACCTGCAGAGAGCGGCAGACGACCTTTACGCAAAACTTCTTTTCACTATTAATCGTCTCTCCACTCCGACCACTCAACATAAACCCAAGAAGCCTAGCAGGGTTTATCAGCTCCAGACGAAACATTTGAATGCTCAAAAAGTCTTCAGCAAAACGGGAGACTTCCTGCTTTTAGTGGAAGTCAGCCGCTTGCAACAAGAATTTCTTACGGAGTCTGAACAAAGGTTGAAAATGCAGGAAATTCTAACTCTTTGGTCGCCTAACCCAGTTCGGAAGACTTCCCATATGTTCAAAGCTCGCTCGCAGCCCAAATCCTCAACTATTCCGAACTTTGTCATATTTAATAGCTCACGCATCGAGTCCCCTGTAGGCATCGCAGAAGCATTCAATACATATTTCTCTTCTGCTCTCATTAATGACAATCGGACACACTCTGAAATCCACCCCATGTTACCTTCGGTCAGATTATCCTCCATCTCGTTCGACGTCATCATTAATGTGATGAGATATGCCAGGCCATCCCACAGGCCTGGCCGTGATGGCATCCCACCAGTCCTATTTCGCACCGCTGGTCCAAATCTTCCACTGCTCCTTCTGAATCTGTTCTCGCTCTCCATGTCCGGCGCCACTTTTCCGTCACAGTGGAAAACATCCATTATTGTTCGACATCAAAAGAAGGGTTCCATGCATGAACCTGAAAACTTTCGCCCCATTAACCACTTTCCAGTTCTATCCAGGCTTATGGAAAAGATCGTTGAAGAACAACTGGTTAACTTCCTTACTACTCACAACCTTCTCAACCCCTCCCAATACGGCTTCCTCAGGGGCTGATCCTGCCTCACCTGTCAGCTTGACGTCTTAAACTTGGTTGTCCAAAGTGCTTATTCCGACCGGTCGATGCTCATAATTTTTTTAGACATGTCAAAAGCGTTTGACCGCGTTTCCCACTCCCGACTTCTGGCCTGAATCAGGACTTATGGAATAAGAAATTCCCTCTTATCTTGGCTATCATTCTACCTTTCCGATCGCTTTCAGGTAGTCAGTATTAACGGTTGTTTTCCCCAGCCCTCTGCTATTATCAGTGGGGTCATTCAGGGGAGCGTCCTAGGTCCTCTCCTGTTCCTGTTATACATTAATGATATCTTCAAAGTTATTTGTCATGGCACAGCACTCCTGTTTGCCGATGACATTAAAATAATCTACTCTTTTGAGGCTGCTTCATTTAGCTCCACTCTTGCATTTATCAATGAAGATCTAGAGTATCTTGATAACTGGTGTTCCAAGTGGCTTATGATGTTCTTTGTTGACAAAGGTTCTCTAATCACATATAAATGCCATGTTCCTCCGGGCGCCCTCTATATAAACGGCATACTAATCCTTGTATCACACGCAGTTAAGGATTTAGGGTTACAATACTCCTGCTCTTTCAACTTCCACGAGAACGCTCACCATCACACCGCTATAGCTAAGAGAAACGCCACAACGATCTTAAGAGCATTCCGCACTCAAGACTGCAGAATTATCACCTTAAAGTCCCATGCCAGGCTCCACCTCCAGTACTACCCGATTATCTTTACGCATATGCGGGAAGTCAATCGAGTTGCAATCGAGAATGTGCAGCGTGCATTCACCGGAAATCTCCTAGGCCCTTCATCTAGCCTAAACTACAGGGCCAGATGCGAGCTGCTTGAACTTGAACCATTGTGGCTTCATCGAGTTGAATTAAACCTTGCAGTTCTCTTTAATCGTTGCCTTAATAATGTCCACTTTACTACAAACGTCATACGCAACGCCGGTAGCCCCTATATCCACTTCGTAGTAGATACTTCTCGTTAAGAATACCCCTGACTCTACTACGACCAAGGCTAAATTCTTCACAGCTGCCTACTCTAAATCGTGGAACAAACCCCTAGTTCCCTGTGGTCGTGCCCAAGTTTAGCCCAGTTCAAAGCCCATCTGGCAAAGTTACTGGATGTCCAGTTCTTAATTAACCTGACACAAGCTAACATTGAACTAGACGTGGCTTCCGAACATGGGTTCGAACTTTAGTTCGTGACCCAATCTTTGCTGAGATCACCATCTGGGATTCGGCTTCACCTCGTACTTCCTCACTTTCTCGCACGTCCCCGCCAATGCACTCTTTGACCTCCTTGCAGTGATGTACTCTCTTTATCAGTAGCTTAAGCAATTAACGCTTGAGCTTCTCCCAATGTGGGCCGACAAAAATTTCAGCACACTTACTGTTTGATCCGTGCTCTCAGCACATCCTATGATTTTAAACACCAGCCTGTGAACTCCTCGCTCTTCATGTCATGTTATCCTCTTTACTTGCTTGGAAGGGCTAGACAGGTCGTTCTTGTTAGCCCCAAACCTTCAACTACCCATAAAACTGCTGCCATAGCTCAATTCTAGTTATCACATGTTACATTTCATTATGTTGCAAGTATTTTGCCGCCATCTAATAATCAGCATAACCCCAAGCTGGCACCCAAGCCAGACTACCTCTCTCTTGCGGTTCAGATGTCGCATCCGCAGCAGACGTTCTGCTAACGTTTCTGTCCTCGTACTGGCGATTCCGAATCTGCTACCCTATCACTCATGTTAGCTAGAACTGGCGCTCCAGTTCTGGCCCGGTCAAGGGTAACTACGCGGATTATCGCACTGGATATCGCATTTCTGCGATCGATTAAAACCGCGATTGCTGCTGTCTCCGGGACTGCTTGTGCACCTCATATTCCCCACCCGTACTGCTGAATAACATTAAATGCTGCGATTACAAAAAAGGCAGCAAAGAGGACATTCTTGGCTAGTGTAAGGATTGTTAATACACAATTTCTCTTATCTGACGCGCCTCTTAGTACAGCTTACCACCATCCGTATGTAGATATCAGCAATATCCTTGGAGTTCCGTATTCAAATCTTCACAGATTTCCTCCAGATACTTTGAGACAATCTTTTTCCGCTCTCGCCTTTTTTTGGCCATTTGTTGTCAGCTACGTGTTTCATCCAATTTGCCCGACGTTGCGCTTGTTTTTCACCACTTCCATCCAATCACCGAATTACCACTGCTTTTCGTCTCTTCAGCTTAACGTTTCCGTCCATTACGTAACGCTCCCGACGCTTGGTGTCTCTGGCCATGTATCAATATCCACGCCGGGATCCGTCCACGTTGTGCGCCAGCAACGAGCATATTTAGTGCACCTAAACACGAAATGGCTCGTAGTTCGCTGCTTGCAAAGTGGCACAGGAAACTCCTTTTTAGTCTTAAAAATTGAGATTTCTACTTCTTTCGTTTTTCACTGGCATAACTGCACTTCCCCTATTGCTTTGCAGCATTTCATTTCACCTTCCAGTGGGCTTCTGCAATAACTCAATGTTGCTCCCACCCGCTTATGTCATTCGACTTCTATCATCTACATTTCCTGTGCATCATCCTTGTAAAAATTTGATCTTGCCTTGCGTATACCTCCCGCAAATCCAGAAATACATAGTATTATTATTATTAATAATATCTTAGTCTTTTCAGTTTCAACTCGATATCTACCCATCCGTAATTTCCCCTAAAGTTTCAGAAACTACAGTCAATCGCTTTGTTTTTCCCACGCGTGAAGTTTCCTCGAAGTTTATGAAGTTTAATTTATGTTGCTCCGAATTAATCCATCCCCACTTATTAAAAAAGACGGCGGGTAGGGCACCGAATTGCTAAACTTCTCTCTTCTAACTTTATGCCGATGGCGGGGTTTCCCCCAAATGGTGGAATGTGGCCACAATACCTACTTCTAAAAAGAGCAGCCGGCACCTACCGTCTAACGACCGACCAATTAGCCCAGCCAACACCACAAGCAACGCGTTTGAATGCATTCTAAAAGAGCGGTCGAACGTTTACGGTGTAGTTAGAGCACGCTTTCTCACAAATGGTACCAGTCACTGCGTGCGTACCGCAAGGCTCAGTGCTGAGCCCTCTTCCTCTGTTTGGTTCACATAAAT
The DNA here is from genome assembly GCA_008360955.1 of Fasciolopsis buskii. Classification (NCBI taxonomy): domain Eukaryota; kingdom Metazoa; phylum Platyhelminthes; class Trematoda; order Plagiorchiida; family Fasciolidae; genus Fasciolopsis; species Fasciolopsis buskii. The sequence continues at coordinate 35,740 of LUCM01003634.1, read as the reverse complement.
GCTATCACTCAAACCCTGTTCATCAGTTTTGCCATGTGCGCACACGACATGACCTTCTGGAGCCCACTCCGGAGCTTTCGCAGTCAACCATCAAAATCCCCTGGAGGTGACGTGAATTTGTGAGCTTTCCCATTAACGACGGCACGTGCTTCAGCATGGCCTGTGGAATATCGGTTCACCTTTATCGGGGCTGATATCTTGGCCAGGATTGATCTTGACAAAGTAATATGTTCCTGGCTATACGGCGATCGTTTTTTCTTTCCTAAACAACAGCTTGTCAACAAGGTGGCATTCTACGTTCTAAACATGATCTGCAGCTCATTTACGCCAATATCAGTCGATAACTTTCCAACGATCTACGGGACCTCTATTCGGCCCCTCCTCGAATACGGGAGCCAAATCGTTCACAAGAACCACTTGAATCAATGGGTCATCAAGAGCATTTCTTAAAGCTAGTAATTTTTCTCATGCTGCGGTTAGTTTTTTTCCTTGATAAGTCTCCAGATGCCTCATTTTGAATGAGCGCGACCAAGGAGACATCCTTGTGTAAATCTTGAAGACACCTGACCTGTCAAGTTTATATAATGTAATAGAACTTCTAAGTCTGGCGCGGTTTTCCTATTTAGGCTCGTGAAACTGACGTCACAAATATTTCTTAGGTTGCAATGTTATAACGGTGTGCCACATGAGACGTCACGGTAACCTGCTTCAGTTAAGTTGAAAACGAATGCAACTAGTAAGTCTTGATAATATGGAATCGCAATGAAGCATGAAATGATAGAAATGGCGATTCGTAAACAAGCTAGGTACAAATATTATGCATAAGGCAGGAGCGAATGTCCCATGGAAACAATTTTACATACCTAAATATCTCATTGATTGAGTAAAACTTGTTGATGTTATTTCTAAAGGCGATCGCTGCTTCAGCCAACCAAAAACAGACAGAAAAATGCTGCACCCAGGACAATCCACACCCAGCGAACGAGCACAAGCAAGTCACATGGCGGGATGACCTTCACAATTAAAACTTGCAGCGGAACTTGGAGTTGCTCCTCCAGATAACTTGTTTAACTGAACGTTGAATACCAAGCACCACTTGTGTGTTGCCCACGCACGCACCGCTCGCACGTCCCTGTCCAAATATACACAACCTCCTGCCGCTTCCGACTGTCTTTTCCTTGTACCGTTCAAGTGTCGGGGTTGCCAATATTGTGATCGTACGGAGCCAAGTAAGTGACGTACGAGTGATCACGAAGGTTGAGGGCATGCAAGCGTAACACGAGATTCGCGTAAGGAAAATCCGTTCTACAAATTCGTTAAAACCATTGAATAAGTTTCGTCTAAGTAAAGGAAGCATGAATAACAACGTTCCAATAATATTTGCAACGTTTTCTAAAAATTCACATAGCAAAGTTACAAATTAGTCTTTAAGCAGTAAACCACCAAAGAATAACCCAGATCATCGAAAGATAGTTACTTACTTTTCTTTTCGCTTATCCCTTTGTCGAGAAAAAATGATGGAAACCGTCAATTTATGATCCTGTTAACAAACCTCTTGAGAAACTCCACAAAATTCGAGCACCTAAAAATAACGTCGCCGAGGGGCTGTTTTGGGGGAAATTCAGCGACTCCTTTACTGAATGTAGTAGCACTTCTAAGGGTTTATCCTGCTGTTTACAACACCAGAAATTTTTCCGTGTCCTGTGGTTTGCCAGGCAGCTGTGCGAATGCCTGCTTCTATGGCTGATGTTAAAACATTACGGCATGTGCTGCTGAAAAGTCCGCGAACGTTGTTAAATACACCTAGTCAAGCGGCCAAGTGGACAGTGGGCAGCGAAAAGTATGTCCACTTCGGTTTGGATGAATACCTAGGACAGTCTCTGGATGAGAATGTAAACAAAGTTCCTCATTCCATATCTATTCAGAGTCATTTCGGCGGACTTATTCCTGTTTCGCGGCTCGTCACAGCAACTATGGCTGATTTTAGGCCGCGCGATTAAACCAATATCCCCGGTTTTCATAAATGGTCTTTGCTGTGGGATGAAAAAGCAACTGAATGTTTATGCCTATTTACATGAACTCCTTCACGAGCTGAGAATAAGAAGTACCGAAGGAATGCAGCTTCAAAGCGTACCAGCATGCGTGCGTGTTTAGTTAATGAGCACTATAGCCGGTACACCAGCAAATGCCACGATAAAACAGATTAACTATCGCAGCGGTAATGATGGATGTAACCGATGTATTGTTCGTGACTGCAGTGTTTCAGAGTGTGCGTCTTCATCGATAGCAGCCGTGTAAGGAGAACAGATATGGACTTTCGATCAACAACATACCGACGATTCCGCTGTTGGGGCTATCAGTATTGTTATGACCGAAAGCTCTTTGACCGATTATATGCATATTTTGTGCCTTGGTTTAACTATAAGAATGTTTCTATTATGGCGACGATTCGATGCGCCTTGGAGAGCCCTTTTGTCAACCCAAGGCTTCCACTGATTAAATGACAATGTACAAAAGACTCGACTACAAATATCTTGTGAAATCCTCCTTGTTTGTCGCACCTGTGATGGCCTCGAATACTGCAGGGCATCAGAGTACCGGCAGTTTTGCTTTATATAGAGCCCCTGGTTCTGAGGAATGTGTTTCGGGAGGAACACTACGAAGACATTCTGTGTTTCTCGGTCGCCGCCCGCGCTGTTTGCAGTGGCAAATGGCGGGAACGTCATTTGGATTACTTGAACGAGTAGTGTGTATTAATGATGAAGGATTTCCAGAAAATTTAAGGCTTTGGGAAAGTTACGTTGAACCTCCATAAATGAATATAAGTTTGCGAGGCTATGCGCATTCGGAGTTCACTGAATGCAATTTACGCTTTCGATTCGAAACATACACGCGAAAAACTCGGCTCTGCATCACAAGTCGTAATGTGATTGCCGAACAGGTTTCGTTGCGCAACAGGACGTTCGGCAGGATCTTATTTCGGGCGATAATTCGGTTTTAAGACGACATGCCATCATGTCAGATCGCAAGGCCTGGTAATAGTGGAAAGATTGTGCAAATGATGAACGCCATATGCAACAACCCTTTACCCTGAATTTCGATTTCTCTCATCAGCTATCACCACTCCTACTCTGTTCAGACAAAACGGGCACTTGCCTTATTAACAATTCCATATGTCATTCATTTATCATTGACAATAGCAGTGTCGATTAATGCATTTTTGTCTTGTTAATTCAACATCTTGTTCTCCCTGTTTGCATTAAAATTGTTCGTATGTATGTAAAGGATGTTACTGGGCATGAAATTTCTGCTTAAAAGACTTGTGGACATTCCTTGACAAGCTCAAATTCTAACACTTGCCAATGCTCTTTTCCTGTCATTGATTCTCCGCTTTATCTCGGTGATCTAAGCTGGAAAAATCTTTTTGAAATCCTCCTGTCATTTTTTCACTGACTGTAGTCGTTCCCAAATCTGAAAGTAGGTTACTCATTGTTCTGAAGCTACGGAGGGTATCGGGATGCCACAGATCACTCTGGAAGTTTCGAGGTCTGCAATATTTGTGAAGTGTAGCGTCCTTCCTTTTGGTTTACGGAACCAGTCAAGCAAACGACAAATAAATATGATATCACATGGTGAATTATTTCGTGAAAACTATTCAATCTCCTACTACTAAAATGTATCAAGTAATCAAGCTCTGCAGGTCATATCCAAAGCCTTCGTCGTACTTAGGCTGCCTGCAGAGAAGTCATCTATCACTAGGAGTCGATCGTTGTGAGCTAACGGACAGTAACCGTGCAAATCAGTGATGGATAGGTGGAACATAATGTGGTGAAGTTCAACAAACCGTTCACAGCCTGCCCGGTAGCGTAATGGCTAAGGCGTTCGACTCAGAATCCTTCATCCCGGGCTCGCGTCCCAGTTCGGGCGAGGTGGATATGCACTGCTGATGATTAATAACATGGACGGGACAGCTGTACAGTGCTTCCATGGTTTCTTTATGGTGAGTTGGGCGATGATATCACATGGTGATAAATAAATTGGTTGAAATATCTACCTGACTGTCGCCAATGGTCACGTGACTCAAAAAAAGCCCCAAGAACCCCAAGAATTTGTGGTGGTTATTTGATCACGGTGAATATTTTCCGCAAACAGAAAACCTGCTCGACATTTGAATCCAAAGGTATCCTTTGTCAATTTCCTGAATCAAACGACTTCTCTAAGCTCGACAGTAGAAATGCATTCTTACGAATACCTCCCGATGACAAATCACGTGAGTTAATCACAATTAACACTCTCTTTGGACTGTTGCTGTTAACCCTGATAAGTGTGTATTTTCCTCCCATAACTTTGTCTACCCAAGCTATTTGATAGACCAGCATGGTTTTCGATCTAATCCTACCGGCTCTCTGATTTTGTCCTACGCACCGTCGCCCAAATCTCTGAACGAACTTCGTTCTTTATTGGGTTCACACCAATACTACTAACCACCCACCTCGTGCTTTTCACCGTCGCGCTATCTCTTTTTGATCTTTCGCGACAAAAGTAATTCACTTGGTCTTCTGTACACGAAAATTCATTGAAATCCATGGTCATCACCGATGAATCCTCTAATGACACTGGAGCAGTGTTCGAAAAAATGGCCATCCGGTACTCTGTATTTCACGTCGCCTTAGTCCTGTGGAAAGGGAATAATCCCAGGTAAAACGAAAGGTTCTAGGTGTATTTGAGGCAGTCACACGACAACTTAAGTATTTATTTGGTTCATATTTCTCTATTTTGACATGTCACAAGACGCTAAAATTCACATACAATCTCCAGGCTTCTCTACCGAAATTCTCTGATGCTGCGGTTCAGCAATAGCACACTCCGCTTCGTGCATATTCCTACGACATCCAGCACCAAAAAGGTGAGTCATTTCCGGCAAGCAAATCACCTGTCTCGTTGCGCTCTGTCTCTGAGGCGGTTCCATTCGGAGACTTACGCAGCCCCCATCTGTTAATCAGCTAGACCTAATTCGTGAAAACAGGGATACTATCATACTACCTCGTCTTGTGTTCGTAACCGGTGGAGGGCAAATATCAGATGACGTTTCTCTGAGTTTTACAAGCACAAAGATAATATTTCCGTTACTGCTGACGAATTGTTCTGTCTCAACGATGGCTTTATTTGCCGCCCTCCGTTACGATCTGCTGTTCTAGTAGATATAAATTCCGCTCATCTTGGTGTGGAGAAAATGGAATCCGCGGCGCAATTAACGTGCTGGTAGCCCGAACTCAACAACAATCTAAGGCAGGTGGCTAAATATTACAATAATTCTGCACAAAATCTCACTCTCAGCTCTACAAATCGACTCTTTGTCTTGTGGCTTTTGAGGTCTGGTAGCATATTCTCGGAGACTACTGGGGACCTTTCTCGAATAAACATTACACCCTAATTGACTTACACTGCAAATGGCCAGCGATTTATTTCATCACTTCGCTCACCTCAGATTTCACAATTGCTGCACTTCGCACGATTTTCGGCCGTGACAGTGCCACTTCCTTTGGTTGCGGATAATGGGTGTCATTTCATTGCTCAGAAGGTAGACGACCGGTTGAAATCTGTAGATTGTCACCGTGCGTTAACATACCCACGGCACACTCAGTCTATCGGCATATGGGAAAGTTTCGTGCACGCACGCAAAAGCGCCACCAAGTCAATCAATTCCTGCATACTTGGCCAACTTGGTCGTCGAGCTGACAACTCCCTTATACAATACCGTGATTCGGTACATGCTACTACTGGTGCCGTCCAGCAAAGTTATTCAAGATCCGCGCACTTCGAACCAACTTACTACAGCTCCAGTCCTCCGAAATCATCTTCCATTGAGGTAATGTGCTGAGACCGTAGAAAGTCACCGCACAGAATCAGTTGACAAAAGGCTTTGTTACATTTCTGATCTTACTGATGACCCATTACATTGTAGACATCGATCAGATTATTTTAATCACTTATCTAATTTTTCATGTGATGATACTGATCTTCGTGCTTCAGAGTTTACTGCAGATGGCAGCGATCCCAGTGGAGAATCCGCACGGACAAAACCATTGTGAAGGTCCGAACGGATGTCGAACGAGAAACGCCTTGATTACAAACACCCGGAAAGTCATTTAAAGTGGACGGGTGTGATGAGTGGAAAAGACTTCGTGGTACATATTGTTTTATTGACTTTATATCAATCTGTACATAGAAATGTGGGTAATACAGTCCTATTTGTGCCGGTCCTATGGGAATTCATTCTGTTCTTAACAGCTTGGGATCGGAGTTCGTTCAAGTCGGCGCCACCATCCCTTCATCTAGCGTTACCCAAGAACATCACAATTTGTTCCCATTAATCCAGTATTCAGTTCGACACTATTGTCGTCCAGTCTTTTAATAGCACACTGCAATTTGAAGGTGCACAGCACGTTCCGAACCGAGTTGCATACCTCGAGAGTCTCTCTAGTACAAGGCCTGCGGAATCTAATAGGCACAGGAGTTCATCAGCGTAATCTAGGTCACAAAGCTTACCTCAATTTCCCACTTTGGCTCCTACATTCTGAAGGCCTCCTAAGGCATCTTCCATCACCTCGTCCATCACGGAGTTGAACAAGAATGAAGAGATGAGATTCACTAGTCGTTTCCAATGAACTCACCGTATACCCTCACGCGACCATAGGTATGCGACTGCGATACTTGCAACAAATTCACGAACTTCACTGGCATACGGTTACGGTGGAGAGCACTAAAAATATCGTTTGATCCACTGAGTCGAACATGCGCTTATGGTATTCTTCTAAAACAGTACCATAAATCATCTGGCGCTTCATTTCGTTTCTTGTCTCGCTTGCCCTCGTCCTCGATCAGTCCCTCTCTCTTCCGATGTTGTATTCCAAAGATCGACAGTGAGAACTTGCACAAGAGATCCACGAGAAAATAAATGGTCTCTGGAGAATGCAACCTATGTAACTAGAATGTTTCCTGTACTTCCCTGGTCTCTTAAAGTTAAAATGACTGCTGCCCACCATTCAATGTTTCCAACTTTCCTTCAGATCTTACCGTGGCTGTTCTCAAACAAATTCATTTTCTGGCACTATGCATTTCTAAACCCAATAGACTAATTTACTTTCGGTCTAGCAAACTTGAATCCTGGAACGACTGCGTCCCGACCTTGGAGTCTGCATTCCACTTTCCAATCGCAGAAGCACATTGGGCTTGTTGGAGGTATGTGCTCATGTATCATTAGGAATCGCTAGAAGTCCTACTGGTTACATAATTGATGGCCTCATCCCTTCGAATTCTGGCAGCCGTATTTCTCGTGCCCTGGGGACAGCTGCTTCTCGCCACTTCTGTTCCACCCAATTCTCTTCTTATTCAATTCTACCGGCTCTTCACTCAGCTAATCTCAAGAAGAAATCAGAGATTTTGCCTCAAAGCATTCAAGTCTATTCCCATCCTCCCTAACTCCTGTGTTCCCCGCACTCCATCTTCGGTCACTAACCGCCCGTTCCTGTCTGTCAAACTTCATAATGGCTCACTAGGCCGTAAGATCACTATACCTGTACCACATTATTTTGTAGCTGCCTAAATTATACGGCGCTGTTGCAAAACTACTCGGAACTCTAGTTCGACGGATTTATTCTGATCTTGTTTACCTCAGCTTGAAATGTGATCCGTCTTATATGGACACATTTGTGTGTGCGTCCTATACTGAGCACTGATTCTGTTGACAATGCTCTTCAACCCGAAATCAAACTTATTTTTGATGAACCTCAAAATCATCGTTCCGCTTATAAAAAGCAAGGCAAAACTCACTTACCGCTGGCATTTCCCCAGAGTTACACGTTTATATAAAAAGAGTGAATATCCAATGGGAACAGGGAGTGAACCTACACTGGCGGGAAAAGATAAGATGCTGCTGTAGCCGAAACACGGAACACAGTCTAACTCACAAACAAACTTTCAATCATTTTAATTCGATAGAAAATGACTACACGGTCCACAGTCTTACCGGTTTGTTGCTATATCCTTCAGTTTTGCCAGCCAGCTAGTCGACGAGTCATTCGGACCCCAACCAACAAGACGTGAAACACCTAATTTACCTAATTTCGCTTTATATTTTCTCATTCCACATTCCCACATCATCTGTTGGCCTCCACATGGCTTCTTCCATTCCTTAGGGGGAACACAAAAGGCACGATATGGTAGACGAGTGTTCGTCCTACGCAACACGTGACCAAACCAGCGTAGTCTACTAAGTTTCATATGCCGAAATAAGGTATTTTGAGAGCAGGCATCTAGTATTAGATTCCTGATCTCCACATTTCGCACCCGATCACTCTATCGAATCCTGAACGTACTACGTTGACATCGGTGGTCAAAAATCTCCAACCGACGAACATCGCCCACTCGTCTGCTCCATGTCTCGCAACCATACAATAGAATTGAGCGCACTGCGGCACAGTGGTGGTGCAAAGCACATGCCAAACCGAGCAACCAATCTCGACAGTCTATCTAGTGCCCGTTGTGCATGGTCCGCAGACTCGAACAGACACACGACGTCGTCTATGTTATCCAGGTCGCACCGCATCCCACCATTTCCCAGTTAGACTCCTACATTCTGAAGGCCTCCTAAAGCATCTTCCATCACCTCGTCCATGACGAAGTTGAACAGAAATAGAGAGACGGGACGCCCTTGTCAAACGCCACCAGTCGTTTCCAATGAACTTGATAGTTCACCGTATACTCTCACGCGACCATAGGTATGCCAGTACAATGTTCGCAACAGGTTTACGAACTTCACTGGCATGCGGTTCCGCTGGAATTCACTGAATAGTGCTGTTCTATCCGCGGGGTCCAATGCGCGTTTGAAGACTAGAAAGACTACGATTGTTCGGCAACGGTATGTATGACCCGTTTCCATTATTCTTCGAAGAGTGAATATCTCGTCGATGTAAACTCGGCCTAAGCGAATTGTGGCCTTTTTGAAGATAGGTAAAATCAGTGGCTCATTCCATGATGACGGAAAACGTTCCTCGTGGCAACTACCACGAAGAAAACAGGAAATTGATTTCATCAGGGCTTCTCCACCCAATTTAAAAAGAACTGGAGGAAGCCCATCGGGATTTGCCTCTTTTCTTCTCACCAACAGTGGAATACTCGATTCTACGAACAGTTCCATTGTGGGGCCCAGAGAGACCTGTTAGGGATTAGCAGCTACAGAAGTCGAACCAGTCACATCAGCATGTGACCAGCTAAAATGATCGTTGAAGTAATCAGCCCAACGGTCCAATCTTCGTTGCTTATCATGGATGAACCCCCAATTTCTGTCGTACACGACTTCAGCAATCGAAATTTGCCGCCCACCGGTGTCGCATATGAACCTAAACAGTCTTTGATTGTTTCCTGAAGCGGCTGCTAAATCCACTTCTTCGGATGCCTTGATCCACCACATTTTACGGTCACTTTTAAGGCTTATGGCCAGCTGAAGCTGCAGCTATCGACTCATCTTATTCACCTTCTTGTAGTTAGGGAACTGGCATTTTCGCTCCATTGGGTCCAGCGACACTTGCGAGATCCAGTGTCACTGAAGAACGTTAGATCTAAGGCCACAGATGATATGCGCTGCAAATGAACGGCTGGCTTGGTTTTATTCCACTGGTAGTCACGCTGCTGCTCGTCGGAGTTCTTAGTTCCTCCGGTAAATTTTGTTCATAGCTGTTGCGAGCAGCCGAATCAAACAGACGTTCGACGGCCAATCAGGTTTTCGGTCTGCGTCGATGGCCGCTGAGCTGTATCAATAAAACCGCATTAAAACTAACGCATGGTTCGGTTCGACGTAAGTGGTCCAGTACGACCTATAATTTTAGACAGAACTGCGCGAACGGTAGCTTACTGTAATATGGTCAATCTGACTCAGTCCACCTGTCGAGGTAGAGCTCTATGCCGCTGTGCGACTAAAATAAGTCGCTATCCACACAAAATTGGAGAATTCCTTCCCCGTTATCTGTTCGCTGAGCAGGCAAGGCGCAGCGTACACTTAAACAGGACTCCGATGTACTCAGTTTTCCAACTTGTGCATTAAATTCAGCTGCTACCATTACAATGTCACAGCCTTTGCTATTCCGAACAAGAGTGACGAGTTCAGTATAAAATTCGCCGTTTGCGTGCTAGTGCTGCAGTCTGTTGAGGCATGTGCCGAGATAACAAATAAACTGCGTTTGACACAAATATTTTTCTGGAGGCCGACTGATCTCCGTCGTCTCACAGCGCACAAGCGGCTGCTAACCAGGATCCAGTCCAAAAGGGCTGTTTCAACCTTCTCACTTAAGACTATTCCTACACTACCCTGACCCACAGCTTGAGCTGCTTCGTCTCCTGATGTGTGCAGGAAATAGCTTGACGATAAATCATACATTTTTAGATGAATGACGTCACACGAATACTGAATTCGTGTTTCACTGAAGCAGCAGACATAAATCGAAAGTAAGCTTGATCTGCTTCGTCTCCTGAAGTGTGCAGGAAACATCTTGACGAGATATTTGGCGCAGTTAATCTACTCCAGTCCTGATTTTGTGTTCAACTGACGCAGCAGACATCAATCGACAGTGAGTACACCGTCAGAGCCAAACACGCCTGTTGGCCAGCCTGCATTAAAGTGCGCACATTGAAGGAACCCAGATTCAGAGGCTGACGAGGCTTGAGAAAATGTGAGCTAACAGACTGAAAACCATTTACACTATTTGACAAGAAACCATTGCGATTTTCGGGCGTGTTACCAATGGAGACACTATGGGTAGGCAGATGAGGCAAGGAGATTCGGCTGCAGACAAGAGACAGGTTGAATACAAGAGAGAGAACTCTGAGCAGAAGCATACTTATCACTACCCACCCCACTTGCACTCGATGCAATGGGCTGCGCGACGACCAATGCAGTATGGAATTACTTGCAGGCGCGTTACTCGTGGGGTTTGATGGGCGGGTACTACTACAGAGTCCGGCCGCTAAGCAGGAGAATGATTAGGATTCCCAAACAAAGCCTTTGGTTATACCAAGAACCTGACTGCATGGCAGCGGGGTGTGGTTGGGTAGAAGCCCGTCCTTTTGAATCAATTATTTTTCCACTCGTTTTTCCAACTGAGCTACTAACTCAGATCATCCCCAACTGGTAGGATCGGGAAGCTACTTCCCCAGGCCTCCACCCATTGATCTTTCCGGCGTGATTGGGTTTTTGGCTTGAGATAAGCCAAAAACCCAAGCACACACCGTCGCCGGACAATAGTAGTTAGTCTCTGTTGAACTCAGTCCACCGTATAGAGCTATTCTGTCCAATCCATCGAGGGGATATGCCAGACGATTTCATAAATCTCCTACGTGCATTGTGCTCGCACGCTCATGGTCGAATGAGGATACACAGCGAACCACTAAGTCCATTGGAAACGACAAACGGTGTTCGACAAGGGTGTCCCATTTTGTTCAGGTTTGCTGTTCAGGTTTAACTTCGTCGACAACTTAATAATGACTGATACCTTTAGAGTTCTTCAAGATGTGATAATTTGTGAAGAGCTATATGACCTGGATCACGCCAACGACGTTGTGCTTGGCAGAATGCACGAAACTTTCGTAATTTCCATTAGGCAGACGGGCAAGAGCTTTGTTCAGTATGCCATTTACATTTTTGAAGCCTGACTTGCTGTCACATGGCCGAACTTAAGCAGCGCAGAACCTGATGCTCGACATAAATGAACTAATTTTCATACACTGTTTCAGTTACCCGGGCAGATGGACATGGTAGCACGATGGTGTAATCAAACATGTGTATTCAATACTTGATCGATGTAAACCAGTCCGAATCACTTGTGATGCGCACCTGAAATGTCGTGTGCCGCAGTGAGCCCAGTTCTGTTGTGTGGCTAGAAGACTTCCAGTCTGCCAGTTGATGAGGATCATCGCATAGAGGTTTTTGACCGCCGACGTGTACTTAGTATCACTAGGATTGAATGAAATAACCCTGTGAGAAACCCGCGTGTTAAGAATCTGGTATTAAGTACAGGCCGTGGGAACACCTTATCTCAGCGGATGAGGCTTAATAGAATTTTTTGGATGGGTCACGTGTTGCGTGTGGCAAATACCCGTACCCGACCCAATTTGCTATTCCTCCCTCAAAGTTGAAAAAGACACGTGAAGGCCAACGTAAGTCATGTTTGAGTGGAATGTGATTCGGTGCATTGAACTTGTGTAAAGTAGTTATCCCAAGTCGTCGTGCTTAGAGTCCAAAAGACTAGCCAGCCAGCCGCCCCGAGACTTTGGAGGATATGACAGCGGGCCCAATCAGAACGATTGAAAAAGTGTGTTTGTACCGTTAAACTGTGTGCTCCGTGCGTGCAATTATGGGGCGTTCTTTTCCCACTCCTGTAGGTTCACTCGCTATCCGCTTTGAACATTGGTTCTTCCTGTTGTAACATGTATCAAAGTGAGGAACGTAGCGACCAGTGGGCCCTACTCTACTGTTTGGCACTGGTTGATATCGATGATGAACCAGAAAAAGCAACCACCTCGGCTTTATCAGATTCGATCGTTAAAGTTTTACATTCTCCAGATCCTACGCAGTAATAAAAAGCTTATTGGGTTCAAGAGGTTTGCGGGATGTGTGCTTGAACACACTCCTACGTATGTTGGTAAGGATCCCGTAATAAACATTTGTGACGTTTGGTTTTCTTGTCCTCATAGGATTCTGTTTCAGTCAATATTTTTGACGGGTAGTAAGGATTCAAACAAGTACACAAATATGAGTCGGTTGTACTGTCTGAACCGTATCCAGTGTTAGTAGTTCTCATAAGACAAGAGCCGCTTCTATTGATGAAATTGCACTACAGCTTGAGAACTCAACTCAACTAGTCAAATAAATACTAAGGCATCATCAAACACCGTCGGAGTATTCACATTTGTTTGCGAACTAACCGGTCACGTTATGTCAGGATTTGGAAATAAGCGGATAGTTCTTGTGTTTCTTGCTGCAGACAAGGCGAAAAGACTATGACAAGAAGAGAGTAGGGTCTAATACATTCGAAACCATTCGCAAATGAGTAATTTGCCAATACGACTATATACCCACACATCTACGAATAGATATCGTTTATGAATATACCATGATGTGTCATTGCAAATTTCCAACCTTTTTATAATCTTCATTTCTGACATCTGCGTTTAAGTTTGTAATAAAACTCCATTTTAAACAGCATATGAAGGGCTTTATAATTTGCGTGGCATCAGTAACCGTGTGAATGTTGGACGAGAACTTATGTGGTTTACTCATCATCCCTGCTAAGTCGTGTAATGGTGTTTTTGTGCACAGCCAACAAGTGCACAAACGCGTTTCGGTGGAAGCAATGGTTTGCTCAGAACAGTTGTTCACTACTGCTTCCATTATCAGTAGTCAAAGGTGAAACCTCAAGAAGCAAACCCGCAGTAGGTATGCAAGTAAGGGTTTCTCCCAGGGGTTGGTGGATTTGGACTCAGAGAATCGTAGTTCAGGAGTTCGCCTTAAAAACCGTCTGATAACCAACGCAATTTATCAGAGCCATGCTTCTACTGACAAGTGTTTGCCTCCTGCTGGCATCCCAGTTGGGTGCTGTTGATGTGCTCTGTCGATGATTCCCAACGAATATGAAACAGTAGCATGGCACTGGCATGATTCCCAAGTGGTAAGCTGAGCATTAAAGCTGCATGATAACTAGATCGTGATATCATTTGCAATAAACTCATCTTCATCAGCAGGTGAATACAAACTTTGAAAAGCACGTGCCAAAATGTGAAAGACCAGCAGAAAATTTGTCCATTCCTGACCATATTCGTAGCAGTCAAATATTCATGTCTAAATCACCAATCCTTTGGTTATATGGTCAGCAATCCGGAATCGGTAGCTAATAGGGAAGATGAGACTTTCCGCTGATGTTCACCTTGTTCACTAACCCTCACGTTCTATTAGGTAGTCGCTTTATTCATTGTTGTATGCTCGGGTTTCCCATCTCACTGCTCTCGAGCTGTTAGCTACGATGTACTTGTACCAAGCTTCCCTCCACACGATGATTTTCGGCAGTCCAAAAATTACGCAAATTCACATATGTGTGTGAGGTAGCATGGCTCTACGCCAATATGATGGTGGCTTTTGCATTCTTCATTAGCCGGAATGAAATGACAATGACCTTGGGTAGGCCAATCAAACATTTACACGGTACATAAAAATCAAACCAGGTAGATTCAAATCGAAATAAGACTAGTTGCCAGTTTGTACAAGATTTTTTTGTGAAACTGTGCAATGTTAGCCCAACTTGTACACGGAGACAGAGAACGGTTGAATGTATCAAAAAAGGGTATCGACGATGAGCACAAAGTATCCGGTTAAGGGCAACTGGAGAAAGAACAGGATCGGAAGTTCCGGAAAGTTTATGCAGACGTTCATGATCGAGTGAAATAGTGCCAGCCTACTTCACAGTTTGTAAGTTAGGAAATAGTGTTAGCATCTGACAGCTTTTTGAAGAACATGTTACTGGACTTATCCACCCGAGAGAAAGTTTTTGATATCAGTTGTAGTACCTAATGATAATAGGTTACTGAATGCGGAATATTTGTAATCTCATAGAACCCCGTGACTGTCGCAAATTTTTGTTTTTTTATTATATTTATGAAGCATGGATGTAATGGAAATAGCATGTCCCATAGCCACTAAAAGGGGGGGGGTGCCCGGTAACAGTAACCCTAAAACTTGGAGTGGCGTGGAACTGTATACTATCTCAGCAGGTTAGACTTCAGATTTAGGGTGGATTTTTAGTGGATAACATACACGAGGTTGTTTGGCTCATTGACGATTTTATCCCGATACTTTTATGACTAAATTCATCACTAAGAACTGTGAGTAAATAATGTGAGGTCTTTCCTCCAGGATGATTACCTACCAACATGTACGGTGCGAACCTGGAGAACTCCAGTCTCAGCGGGACTACGATTAGGTGCACCAAACGGCTGAGCGTCAAGTACCCGTCTTCCTCAGTAAACGAATTGACTCCCGACCTTTGGTAATTATTTGTGCTAGATAAACATCACACCTAATGTTCCCTGCCTAGACAAATGGTATATTTGTCCATGTTCGGCAACGAATTAAATATTCACACTGGCCGACGAGCCAGTACTACCAATTTAAAAATATCGTTTTTTTAATTTCAGCAGTAAGTTTCGCATACGGATAAATGAACAGAATTTCCCCGGAAGCACACGGCCGATTTCGCAGTTGTTACCGCTCATCATGTATGCGCACCTGATATTCTTCTGTCCAACCATCCTTATACTAGTGCGCTCCTTTCTTAGTTTCTCATTAAAATCTCATTTGAATCTTTAGAAGCGTGAATGTATGATAAGTCCATTAAGATTTTCGTCAGTCAGACAAGACTAACCTTCACCCTCCTAATAATTCAAATGATATCCTAGTGAGATCATTTTTAAACTAACTTGTCATTAAATACCAATGACAAAATGACAAGTCCAAATAACGAAAGCATTGTTTGTACGTCTGTTTCATTTCCTTTAGGGGTTAGCAACAGTGCAAACTCAACATTGCGTCTACTGGGTCTCGAATCGGAGAGAACAACTTGGACTTGACTGGGCCGATTAATAGGCCATGAATCTGAAACAAAAAAAATCGTGAAAAATCGATGCGGGTAATCAATGAGCTAGGTTGTTTAACTCGAAACAACTTACCTCGGGCTTAATAAGTATGCGCCGATTAGAATGATGCGCCAATCAAACAAATTCCATCGTTCAAAAAATGAGTTTCTATTGCTGGAACGATCGCATATTCACAACCGTTTTTCTCCGTCTCTTCGATATTTTCCATTGCATTCAAGTTGGATGGACAAACAAACGTTAACATACAATGAAAATAAGTGATTTTTGGTATCATGCCAACTGAAACCGACTTTTGGGATTGGGAAATTCGGATGAAGTATAAATTTGACTAAAATCAGACAAGTAATTGTTAGAATTTTGTCTGAAACAAACAAAACATGTCTTCATTGCTGGGAAAGTCTTCTAGTTGGCAAGTTTAAACGCTCATGTCTATCAATAAGAGATACATAAGAGCAAAATATTTGTCTGTTGAACAAACGTCATTTCCATCCATAGCACGTGGATTATTTAATAGAAACAATATCAATGATTTAAACTTCAAAACTGGTAGAAGACACTCTTGAGAGTAGGTTAAAATGATGAGTACTACACGTGCAACTCACGTGACGCAATCCGATGCAACTTCCTGGCCACCTGGAACCACAATCAAGTAATTTCCCGAATCATAGTTACTCGAGAAGGTGAAAAGCGAACATTTTGCGACGGGCATTGACCAATAGTTGTTCTGTCAGTAAGTGTTAATACACACGAATATTTTGTTATCCAGGTCTCCTAAATCCTGACAACTACATTATCTGGGATTGGATCTATTCATCAATCTCCCGGTGATTTGTATCCATGCGCTGTTGCAATAAATCCCAGTAAGGGTGAACAGTTCAATCAACAACCTTACACTTACCTTTAGAGCGCCACTAGCATACCGAATATTTGAGATCAGAGCGGTGTTATTTTATTTCCTCCCATTTCAGCAATGAAATAGCAGTACACCATTTTTGAAGAAATGTCGGGAGGTAGGAAAACTGAAGTCTGCCGAATGGGGAACTGATTGACGGTGTCTGGATTCAAACTAGCTACTTTCACGTCTTAATACTCCCCAAATTCATCAGTTCACTGCATGCACCTTACGCCAAAATATAGTTCTATTTGATTATCATATGTTTTAAAAGATAGGATGTTCTAAAAAACCGTGTAATTCGAGGACAATTACAGCATTGTCACCACTAAAGTTATCCAAGTCAAAAGTCCCAATTTGTGGCATACGACCGGACTAGGGCGATAAAACAAATCGGAAAACAAACTAGGCGTTGCCATCGTGATAGGCCAGTCGGCATGACAGCTGCGGAAACGCGGATGTGTGTATACCAATTGTTTTCTTGGGCACACTGCAGGTGCAAATTGACCGGACAGGAAGATGTGTGGTGAGTCACACATCATTTTGACACAAGAATCGGACTGTCTAATTGGACGGATTGAAAAACAGGAACAATACCATCGGCTCTTCAGTAGAAAAAGGTCAATTGATCAAATCCAATACATATCAATTGTGGCCGTCTCCGTCCGAATGAATTTTGTACAAATAAGTGGAAAGCAAAAGTAATAGTTGACATGAACGGACTAAGAAAAACCTCATTTAGACAAAATTCCACAGACTAGAGTCTCATCTGGATCATTAGGAAAGTGAATGGGTGGAAAGTCCATTTAAGAATCACAAGGCGATTCCTCGGAAGTATTTTGTCGGTCAAACAAGGCTAACTCTCAGAATAAGTACACAAGTTGCATGTGATTCCCAAATGGACTTGTCATCCAATCTTGTTTCCAATTATTCAAATGAGATTCTAGTGAGAAACTAACAAATATATACACAGTTATTGGGTTGTTTGGATGACAAAGTAGCGCGTGCGGAGATCTGACCAGCGGCAATAGCCGCGAAACCGGACGTGTATTTCCGGGCAAGTTGTGTTCACTCGTCCGTATGATGAACATACTATTGACAAAACTCCACACATTTCAGTGACAATAGTAATTGGATTAAACAAGCACGCTTTTATTAGAGTGGTGGATAAAAATGTCACCTTAAATTGAACGTATGAAACTAAGGTGGACAATGGTTTTGATAGGTTGCTATGTAATGAGTAGTGATAATGTCAGGGTATTTGCTAATAAATTGTTTCTTTAACGGCGATTCTACTTACTTATCTCATGCAGCCAAGCAATGCATTCTATGGATCACGAACATAGACAGAACTGCTGCCCCAGAGGACTCAGTTAATAGAAGTGGGGATCAGGGCTTGAGACTAACCACACTTTGCTAACTAAGAAACATAAAGTTCTCAACTAATTAAATTTGTATTGTTCACATTCAGACCACTGTTGTGGGACTAAGCAGCTATCATTTTTCCATTTTGACAGTTATCGACAGTTCAATTCTACTGTGCCCCAATTGGGGCTAGAAGTCCAAAAGTGGATTGATCAATTTAGACACTCGGTTGAGCGGACAGGCTCTCAACAGTTTGTTGAACGTCCACGCAACCAGAAAGGGCTCGCTTTTTATGTTGTTCACACTTTTATACTACCCGTTTATACGTCGACTGACCGCGCATTAGCACTACATGATAAACTGCTTAAATAAAAAATGAATTTATTGAACTATTACACTGTTGTCTGTGTGTTTATTTTCAGTTTTCCTTTTTCTTCTCGATTCATTTCATCCAATTAGGGCGTTTTCCTTTCCAGCCGTGTAAGAGACAGATTCCTCAACGCTACTCCTTCTCGAGTGATCGATAATATTTCGTCGCAGTTCACCGTTATATCAGTTCAATTAGCGGGCCGCGTGCATTGTTCCTGACCAACCTTATTACGTGATACCAACTATCGTCCTTGAAATGAGCCGTCTAGATGAATTTTATTCAACCTTCGTACAGTATTTTCATATCAGATGGAGAACACACTGTCATCGAAAGATAAGGTCAACAAATTTTTTCGATGGATATTGCAAGGCCAGTGTCTGTGAATGGATTTGTCCTAGATGGTTTCTTCCCGCGAAATTCTTTACCGCGTGATATCAACGCTCAGCACACCGTTAAGATGTCATTGAAGCATCGTACGGTTGTTTCATCCGTGTTACAAATCAACAACACCATGTCCGATAGGGGACGTTTCAATCTAGGATGAACAGTTTTGAGTCGAACGCCTTGGCCATTATGCTGCCGAATAGGCTATGAACCGTTTGTCGCTCAATTTGTCGAGTCTAGCTGATATCTGGGACATAAATTGATTGAACCAGCGCATTTGTACACATTCCTCTTGTTCGTACAGCAGCTATCGTTCCAGTTCTTGTATTTCCTGTCTGCAAAATGGCTTGTTCAAACCGGTGTATACACATCTGAGAGTAGGCCCCGCGCACGCATGCACAAACAATCGTAAGTGCACATTTCGGTATTCTGTTAAGCAATAACTTTTCTAACTCTCACTCTTTCTGTCTCTTTTTCAGTTCAGCTCATGATGAGTTCTGCTGGACAAACAAAGACATCTGTTCAATTGGTCATCGCTTTGTCTGACTCCGAGGGAGCGCTACGCGAAAATACTCATGCGTCTGCACTGAACATTCTGAACAGTAGAGGCGCTCTGGTACCCTTGGTAACTGGCATTTTGAGCGGCGTTGGTCAAACAAGCAACAATTTGGTGCTTCAAACTGAAAGTTGCCGACTGTAATCCTCCCGAAGTCAGCTAAATTATCCACTTGACAGCCTCTTGTCGGCCGCAAACCCCCGTCCTTAAGTAGATCCAAACTTTTGTTTCACTGACAAAGTAAATAAAAAGATGAGAATCTGGAAAATCCGTTTCTGGATTAATCTTTTTCATGTGAGACTGAATTTGGAACGAAATGGGACATTCTCTGTTTGGCATTTGCACACAGCAGCAAACAAATTTTCAAGTGTTTAGAACACTTCTCAGTAGTATGTTCTGAATATGGATGCATGAACAAAATTTCCCCGGAAGCACAGAACCGTTTTCGCGTTTATTGCCGCTCTTTATGTATACCCTACTTACGTGGTTCTTCCATCCACCCAAATGCGAAACATACTACTGAGAACAAAAACCAATACCTTCGGGCTTTGTGCCTCCTTTCTGACGGTTAGCCTTGTTTGACCGACGAAAATCCTCCCACGCATCGCCATGTGATTCTTGAGTGGACTTACCATCCATTCACGGTCCCAACGATTCAAATGATGTCCAGAACACGACTCATATCTGAACGTTGTACATAATTTCATATGGAACACGTTGTAAAGATGCTACATGACAAACACCTGAATCCCAGTGTGGAAAGGTTGTTACACCGGGTCACACGAAATCAATTAAATGCATGCTGGAATCCGAAGGATTTGTGTTCAACTTTCAAGTAACCAAAAGATAATTTTAATGCGTACCCATCTATTTAACAAGCACATATGATAAGGGGGTGGTGTTAAGTTTCTAGCGCAAACTTTACGCGAGTTGTGATATCACGATTTCGGTGTTCTTTTAGAATCTGACTAAGTATGGAAAAAGAGAAAAATTACAAGCCTGAATATGTGCATAAACAGGTTTGTCGCTGGAGAGAGTGACTCAGAAGGAACTTTGTTTCGTGCATGCGGTAAGTAGAGTCAGTGGGTAGTCTTTTGGAAAGCTTCTGATAAGTTTTAAGGCTTTTGAAGATGATCAGATCGATGAGAACTTGAGAGATCCACAAATTTATGTAAGATCTGTTGACAATAAACTGGAAAACAAAAGGAACAGACGTGAAGTCAATCAGATAGAACACACGAAAAGTTAGAATGTTTGATGACACAAGTGGGTATCCTGTGGAATTCGAGACGCGATACGTGGAAAGAGAGGCCCGATTTTTTTTTATAAATATGTGGCTCATACTTCGTTGCAATACGGCCTTTGATAAAATATCGTCCAAAGTTTGTGAGTACACATAAAGAGGCAACATTTGAAGGCTGACGATTTTGATAGGAAATGATTAGTGTAGGACGATTGCTGATGGTATATTTGTTCTAAAGAGGCACGTATTTGATAAAAATGATGAAGTACTTTTTGACCGTGGTTTGGTAAGAGACGATTGTAGTGTGGTGGGTTGAAGATGATTCGACTGACTACTCTGCTCTTGTTCTTGGTGAAACTGTAGACACTTTCAGCATTTTTTGTTTTTATTTCTTTTATTAATGAGGCAGTAATGTACATCATTTTTCAGGAGGAGGACCGCGGTCAACAGGGGGCTGCCAAGTGGGGAAGCTGGCCGAAGGTGCGAGGATTCGAACCCGCGACCTTCACGTCCAAGCGCCACGACCTTAGCTACTTGGCCACCGCTTATCGGTGGAATTTCTACGAACCTTGTTTGAATACCTTGATAAAATGGGATAATTCCATTCATATTAAATGGCTTAATTGTATGTTTTCAGATGGTAATGACACAAACAACAAATTAACCTAACGGTTGTTAACAGTAGAAAATACCCATTCTTTGCTGCTCAACCTCAGACACCGACTACGAAGCGCGAAAACTCGACGATCCCAAACAACAGCAACTTCCACGGACAGCAGAACATGCGTTACGACGAAAGACCCGTGTATATTCTAGTGGTAACGAAAAAAGAACAACTTCAATCGATAATGACCGGTTCAAGTAGTTGTTCGTGGAGGGATTATGGCAGTAGACGGTTACTCTCTTCCGTCGGGCTTGGTGTTTGATTGGTCCGCAAAGCGTATCCTGTTGTCGTGGGATGAGTCACTGATTATACCCATCTTCAAGAACGGTACACGCAGTGACTGCAGCAATCATCGTGGGATTAGTTTGATTCCGATAGTTACTAAGATGTCAGCTTCGATAATGCTGCGCCGTTTGACACCGATTCGCGAGAGTAATATCCGCGAACAACAGGCTGGATTTCGGCCAAGTCGAGGTTGCATTGACCAAATATTCACTTTTCGACAGATACTCGAAACGCGCCACACGCACCGGCGCCCTACGATCGTAGTCTTCCTCGACTTGAAAGGTGCTTTCGACTCCGTGGATCGACCAGCACTACTCAGTGCTCTCCACCGGAAGGGTATGCCAAGGAAGATTTTGAACCTGTTGCGAGCATTGTACTCGCATACCTATGGCGACGTTAGGGTATACGGTGAACTGTCACGTTCATTCAAAACGACTAATGGTGTTCGACAAGGATGTCCAATCTCTCCATTCTTGTTCAACTTCGTCATGGACGAGATGATGGAAGATGCTTTAGGAGGTCTCCAAGATGTAGGAGTCGAACTGAGAAGTTGAGGGGAGCTATGCGACCTAGATTACGCAGACGACGTCGTGTGCCCGTTTGAGTCTGCGGACCATGCACAACGGGCACTAGATAGACTGTCGAGATCGGTTGCTCGGTTTGGTATGTGCTTTGCACCTTCTGGTA
Organism: Fasciolopsis buskii; assembly: GCA_008360955.1. NCBI lineage: Eukaryota > Metazoa > Platyhelminthes > Trematoda > Plagiorchiida > Fasciolidae > Fasciolopsis > Fasciolopsis buskii. The sequence continues at coordinate 13,595 of LUCM01003634.1, read as the reverse complement.
TTGGGTGCCACTTCCGGAAACAGCTTGTTTCAGCGTATGTAGACTAGTAGACTAG
>LUCM01003632.1:0-65678 GCA_008360955.1 Fasciolopsis buskii | reverse complement strand
ATATATATATATATATATATATATATATATATAACTGCATGGGATATATATATAGAGGGAGATATGGAGACAGATAAAGATATGAAGTTATAAATGCAAACTGGTATTTGCACCGCAAAGGTCGTTTTGGTAACTCAGCGTTTACGGGCGATGACGTCGTTATAGATCACAACTGCTTCCACCACCTGACTACCAAGTAGCAAGTAAGAAAAACACTAAACCAAGTAACAAAGTGACCACGCAATAATGGGCATCGATTTCCGTAGTTCAGATTCGAGAGCCAAGAGTTGGAATATTGCTGGTTTGAATCCTACTCTCGGCTTAGCAAGTGGGTCTTTCGGTTTGCGCTCTCACGAGAAGACATTCAGACACCCGTATTCGGTATTTTACTTCCCTCCCTCAATTGCTTCAAGGACCTCAATCATAAACAACTAATGAGAAGACTTGATAAAATCTTAAGTACCGAAATGTGTTTAAAAAACCCCGGTTGAACAACAAAATACGGCGAAAAATACAGTAATTTTTCGATCTCGGATTCATAATTCAGCCTACAAGGTTATGGAGCTTCGTGACTGAGACCACTATTTCTTTATCTTCACCACAAAACGTAGTCGGTCAAGCGGCCCGGTTACAAGGCTAGGCAATTAGAACTGAGACCGTTCATATGAGGTCCGTAAACTTGATCTGCGTAAAGGCTCTAGGACAGCTTAGTGTAACCTGAGCGTCACGTGACACATGATTGGTAGGCACAGCCACAGTCTGCGGTCGCTAACATTCGGACCACTGATTGTTAGCGCGAAAGAATGGCTGAGATCGAGAAACCGACGTGTGTGTTCAGCTTCAAATCTAAAAGCTGAATTTAAAATAAAACTTAGTGGTCACTGGAATCTCATTCGAATCGTTAAGAGCGTGAATGGATGATAAGTCCATTTAGGAATCACATGGTGATTCGTGGGAGCATTTTCGTCGGTCAGGCAAGGCTAACACTCAGAACGGGGACACAAGGCCCAAAGGTATTGGGTTTTCTTCTCAGTAGTATATTTTGCTCCTAACGTTTCGAATAAGATTCCAGTGAGCAACTAAGAAAGAAGTGCAGTAGTATAGGGATGGTTGGACAGAAAATACCGAGTACGCGTAACTGGAGAGTCGCAATAACCACAAAACTGGCCATCAGCTTCCGGGGGAATTTCGTTATCCATCCCTATGCGAAATAAACTGAGAAAAAAATTAAAATTGTTCTTTACTAAATTTTTTCACATGCGCAGCCAATATGAGTTAAATATTCTTACTGCGAAGTCCATCCAACCTAGTTAGATTCGTTGAACATGGTGCAATCAATTTAAGTGACGGAAATATCTTAATGGCTCAGCCATGGATAATTGATACTACGATGAAGTAAAGAGGAAGACGCTCCAAATAGTGAATTCATGACGGAAGCACATTAAAATATGGAATGCTTTCGCTGCCTGCGGGGTAGATTAATTCACTATAGACGGTGGCCTCAAACAAGTCTATCCGGGTATCCCCGCACTGAGGTACAAGCTTTCATTCGAGATTCGAATTCCCTGAAAACAACCCACATTTGAACAAGATGTCAGGCTTATTCACGGCACCATTGTTACTGTCTTCGAGTTCTGTTCCAGTTAGCTAGGTTTACTCCATGAACAACATTCGAGCATGATTCCATCCGAATTGAGCACCTTTAAGATATTTGGGACCATAATTCATACGACAAAGGACAGCCAGTGGGTCCGAAGTTAAATACTTAACTTTCTTATTCAAGGACAGAGCAATAGTGTTTAAAGAAAGATTTTGGTTTTCGTGACCCTTATCGGTGACGTTTCTGTCACCTTACCGCAACAATGACTTCAGCACCGAATCTCACGGTTAACTGACTCGGTCGACTCAGAACTTGAAAAATATTTAAAGATTTGCTGTTTCGGTTAAGAAATAAGCTAGTCCTAGTTTGGATCGAAACGTCACGATAAACGCATTAACTCAGTGTATGCCTTCTCAATTCTACTATATATATGTATGTGTTTGAAAACACTGCTTACAGTGGGTTTCGAGCGTGTGCTTGACTGCGAGGTTTCACGTAGCCTGGGTAAGTGCACAGCATTGCGGATTCCACAACAAGATCCGGCAGTATAAAGCAAGCCCAAGTCCTGGCTATTTGAATTTTGAACCGATGGTCATACTGAAGAGCCAAGAGCCGGAATCACATGACCCGGTGAAGCCAGGTGGACGCAAATAATCAGATATACAGGTTTTCAGGTTTAACTTGACGTCTCGTGAAAACACGCCTTGTATGAAAGAGTTGTGGTTCTTTCGCCCATTACAGTAATGTAGTTATTCCAAATGACCACTGTTTGCAGCTGAAGTGTTACCCGGTAAGTTGAACTCGGGTTTGTGGTATTGGATAGAGATTTGTTCGGAGACCTCTGCATTGGATCTGATCTAATTTCGACCCCAAAGTAAACATGGAAGTCGATGTCAGAAGTTATCAAAGAGACGCGGTTTTGGTTTCAGTTGAACAGTATAGAGTTATGCAATCAATTGCTCTGTATCCGCATGCTTTTTTATGCACGACTTCTGGTGTTACTGCAGTCTTTTGTAAACAAGGTGCGGAAGAATCTTCGAAGTGACCTAGATGAACCGCGTAGAAGCAAAATATGTGAAGCTACACGTCTTACAATGATGGTGATATTTGCTTCGCGATGTAAACACTTATAGTAGACAGTGCCGGACCAATCTGAAGCCACATTAGGCTCCACGCTGGGTTCTTGTCGGATAACTGGTGTCTATTGACATCGTAGTTCTGTTGCCAGGAGCAACAAGAAACAATTGGCATATTATTGCTATCGTGGATCATTTTACCAAATGGATCAAGGCAGTTGATTTAACAACGAATGACCCCATCACATTAGTACACCTTGTTGGTAACTGTGAGACATTATCCTACTGAGTGCCACTTGTTAACTACTCTCATATGAGGTTGCAAGCTTAGGAATCTAATTATCTTAAAGTTGCCTTTGCACTTGAAGATGCCAAAAAGAAAGAGTGAAAGCATATCACTTGAAAAGGGGTAGGATAACAAAAATCTAATCGGAAGCTCAGATTTTGTTGGAGGACCCAGCAGAGAAAATAAAGCACTGGAAGGGATTAGATGCGCGAGCATTTTTTTTTCAGGGTTTATGGCCGTGACATAAATCGTTCTTTTGGAAACAAATCACACTTCTTGTGGACTGTCTCTTATACACATCTCCACCACCTGANCATTAAAATATGGAATGCTTTCGCTGCCTGCGGGGTAGATTAATTCACTATAGACGGTGGCCTCAAACAAGTCTATCCGGGTATCCCCGCACTGAGGTACAAGCTTTCATTCGAGATTCGAATTCCCTGAAAACAACCCACATTTGAACAAGATGTCAGGCTTATTCACGGCACCATTGTTACTGTCTTCGAGTTCTGTTCCAGTTAGCTAGGTTTACTCCATGAACAACATTCGAGCATGATTCCATCCGAATTGAGCACCTTTAAGATATTTGGGACCATAATTCATACGACAAAGGACAGCCAGTGGGTCCGAAGTTAAATACTTAACTTTCTTATTCAAGGACAGAGCAATAGTGTTTAAAGAAAGATTTTGGTTTTCGTGACCCTTATCGGTGACGTTTCTGTCACCTTACCGCAACAATGACTTCAGCACCGAATCTCACGGTTAACTGACTCGGTCGACTCAGAACTTGAAAAATATTTAAAGATTTGCTGTTTCGGTTAAGAAATAAGCTAGTCCTAGTTTGGATCGAAACGTCACGATAAACGCATTAACTCAGTGTATGCCTTCTCAATTCTACTATATATATGTATGTGTTTGAAAACACTGCTTACAGTGGGTTTCGAGCGTGTGCTTGACTGCGAGGTTTCACGTAGCCTGGGTAAGTGCACAGCATTGCGGATTCCACAACAAGATCCGGCAGTATAAAGCAAGCCCAAGTCCTGGCTATTTGAATTTTGAACCGATGGTCATACTGAAGAGCCAAGAGCCGGAATCACATGACCCGGTGAAGCCAGGTGGACGCAAATAATCAGATATACAGGTTTTCAGGTTTAACTTGACGTCTCGTGAAAACACGCCTTGTATGAAAGAGTTGTGGTTCTTTCGCCCATTACAGTAATGTAGTTATTCCAAATGACCACTGTTTGCAGCTGAAGTGTTACCCGGTAAGTTGAACTCGGGTTTGTGGTATTGTTCGGAGACCTCTGCATTGGATCTGATCTAATTTCGACCCCAAAGTAAACATGGAAGTCGATGTCAGAAGTTATCAAAGAGACGCGGTTTTGGTTTCAGTTGAACAGTATAGAGTTATGCAATCAATTGCTCTGTATCCGCATGCTTTTTTATGCACGACTTCTGGTGTTACTGCAGTCTTTTGTAAACAAGGTGCGGAAGAATCTTCGAAGTGACCTAGATGAACCGCGTAGAAGCAAAATATGTGAAGCTACACGTCTTACAATGATGGTGATATTTGCTTCGCGATGTAAACACTTATAGTAGACAGTGCCGGACCAATCTGAAGCCACATTAGGCTCCACGCTGGGTTCTTGTCGGATAACTGGTGTCTATTGACATCGTAGTTCTGTTGCCAGGAGCAACAAGAAACAATTGGCATATTATTGCTATCGTGGATCATTTTACCAAATGGATCAAGGCAGTTGATTTAACAACGAATGACCCCATCACATTAGTACACCTTGTTGGTAACTGTGAGACATTATCCTACTGAGTGCCACTTGTTAACTACTCTCATATGAGGTTGCAAGCTTAGGAATCTAATTATCTTAAAGTTGCCTTTGCACTTGAAGATGCCAAAAAGAAAGAGTGAAAGCATATCACTTGAAAAGGGGTAGGATAACAAAAATCTAATCGGAAGCTCAGATTTTGTTGGAGGACCCAGCAGAGAAAATAAAGCACTGGAAGGGATTAGATGCGCGAGCATTTTTTTTTCAGGGTTTATGGCCGTGACATAAATCGTTCTTTTGGAAACAAATCACACTTCTTGTGGACGGGGAAAGATACGCATTTCCTACAGACTACATCGGCATAATTTTGCATACACTGGAACCGCGAGATTCCACAGGATTATTTGATCAACCTAAAAAGTACAGAAACAGAAAATCGACATCCAGCAACAATGACAACAACAACAACAGAAACAAAAGTAATACAAAATGGTAGTCTGCCGAATGCACGTTACACAGCTTCGTTCAACTAAAGAACACTGTGCACGAGGTTTCCTTTTGCTACGTGTAGCCCGTAAACAGAACGCTGGAATTGCTGAGGAAATTCCTGATATTGGCTGATACGTCTACTGGGCTTCGGATAGCGTTAGCTTTTCTGTTTCTGTATTTTCAGGCTGGTCATCCAACCCCTTCATAGATGGCTTTCCCAGCGCATACTGCATTGTGCTAGTCATTTTAACCTTTATTTACTTTATTACTGAAACCACAGTGCATTATTTTCAAGAGTGGCTTACGGTCAACGGAGAGCCGCCAAGTTGGAAAGTTGGCCGGCAATGGGAGGAATCGAATAATGAACTTCATGTTGAAATAGTTTAAAGCTGCCCGATGGACCTCCGCATACCGGGGAATCAGTGTCCCGGTACCTGGGAGAAAAGCACCTCAAACAGAAAGAGCATTGCCATCAGACTACTCTTAGGAGCCGCTGGAAGTCAGAATTAATGCATCCCCTCAGGCTTATGCCGTACTCATTGGAGGTTGCATGATATTTAGTATACCATGGAGGATGCCATTTGTTGTGAATCGAACTGCTTCGGAGAACATTTGTATGACTCACGAGGAAACCGGACCGAGTCAGTCATCCACTCCAAATTTCAACAGGCTGGAACCAGTCTTTCAATTGGACTTAATGTCCATGATCCCAGAAGGCCAGATGATTCTTGATGTAGAAGCTCAATCGGAAGTACCCAATCACGTTGGGCTTGCTAGTATCTGGACAACACTGGGCGCTGGATTAAATCGGTACTAAGCGACCTTAACAGCACGTTACTGATTATTGCCCAATGAGTTATAGCCAGTTTCTTCCTCGCATTTAGCAGGCAGGTTTTCCGGTCTTATTCTAGAATGGACAGGAACCTGGATTACCGAGCAGGCTAACCGTTAACGATTTGAATTCATTAATGCTCGTATGTTGTTACCTGGTATCCCGTACTAGATTCTAATTTCATACTACGATAAGGCAATATTTACTCGGTAGCTACGCGAAATCTCCATGATTATCTATATTCCAGTCAGTAGACAGAATATCTTGAGAACAACACAACGTGGCGAACAAGCTCGTTTTCAGTTATTCGTATTCATGCCAATACATAACATTAAATATGGTCTGGAGATGGTTCAAGGGAAATTGTCCGTTTGTTTAATGTTATGCATTGGCATGAATACGAATAACTGAAAACGAGCTTGTTCGCCACGTTGTGTTGTTCTCAATGTGTTCTGTGGGATTTTTCAAACGTTTAAAGACGGAATATCATTGATATTTTATTTTAGCATTTTATCTTTTAGTTGTGCAAACTGTTTTAGAAGCTTTCATTTGTACTAAAATTTGAGGGCTTAGGTGATCGTTAGAAGAAATCTTATTTCGCAGTCAGTATTATATCCTTAAACAGCTCTGGTTCCTTGATAAGTTGGTTGTTGCCTTGGGCAGATGCGCACTACGCTTCGATTCAAATCGACCACAGGCTTTCTCTCATTTTCCGCTAGTCCTTCTCTTCATTCCATTCGAGATTGTAAGGGACATATTTGGTTGAGATCAGTTGATAGGTACCGTCTTGGTGTAACTAATGGCACATTCATACCGACCTTTACTTTTTGCTCTTCGAAAGTACATGAAGTTATGTCTGAAAATTGGTTCCGTGTGGCAGCTACTGATAATGTTCATGACTCCCTGTTTCCTACGTCGATAATCCCGGTTACCCCATAGGGTTGCCAGGTTATTCTCGACAGTACTTTATGGATAAAGAAACGTCGTCGTAATGGCAGTAAGGTGGAAAAACGGGGAACCCATGATGTCTGATCTCATTCGAAGTGCGCAAGAACTGAGCGATCAATCACCGGTTCACAGTGGTTATAAACCAAACGCTTCTTAAGGCTGCCTTATAAGTTAAGCTGTGGGTGGCTAAAGACCTTGTTTGTGAATCTCAAAGAAAGCCACTTGCTTTGGCCTGGGCAGTCTGGAAGTATCTAGAACGGCGCTGGGCTTCGTCAGGTGGGCCTTTCACTCCGCCTGTTTCACCAGTTACTTCAATATCTCTATCCCACCGAATCATTAGGTATCACCAAACTCCCTTCGACTTATGGGCATCCACAGTTCAATTCCGGCAGTTTTAGTCACTAACCAAGCCCGCTCTATCGTGAAAAGCAAGCTTACCGCCAGCCTCAGAAAAAGTCGCGAGAATCGGTGGTAGAAACGCGCTGCTGAGTCGGAATCAACTGGCGCCTTGAGGAACTTTAGAACGCTGTTCCACCAAATTCAGTTTGCTGATAGCAAAAGACTTGGTCTCAACGAGACCATCTGCATGGCCGACGGAATGGTTATTTGTAGTCTTGACAGAAGGCTATCAACAGTTTAACTTCCCCCTTCGCCAACTGCCTTAACTCCTGCGGAATTTGGTGTTCCATGGTCAATATCTTCAGACCCGCTCAGCGAAGCTGAAGTCTGTACGGCGTTTGCACTCGAGCGTCACAAGGATCCAGGCCTAGACGACATGAAATCAGTTGTAATCAAAGACGCAAGATACGATATAATGAAATTGCGGAAGCATGTTTTTTCCAAAATATGGGACGTGGAGAAAGTTCCTTCGGGTTAGTGGGAGTCGTTCGTTATCCCCGTCTTTATTAAAGGCTCGTAAGCAGCTTGTGGCAATGACAGAAAAATCAACCTAATTTGGGTTCCATCAAAAACCCTTGTATGTGCGGCTCTTTGCAGATAGGAGAACAAATCCATGAAGAGGAAGTGGGGTTTTAGCCTGGACAGAACTTCATGGATCAGATTACCCTAATGAAGCACCGAAATCCCCGCGGAAAACCAACCTTAACCATTTCGTGGACATCGGAACAATTTTCGGTGAAGGCGATGAGACTGCTCTGCGGGACTGTTTGCGGAGAAACCGTGTACCTGAAAAGTATGTATGAACCACCAAATCCCTTTACCATCATAATTCTGGAAGAGTGCAAACCTATGGCAAGCTTTCTCTTTCAATTGTTGTTCCATGAGGGTGTCCTATTTCGCTGTTTCTTTTTAGATTTTATATTGACGAAGTTCTTAAAGACCGGTTGAGGGCCTCCTAGACAGCGATGTCGAACTTCTACCAAGGCACAGACTTACGGATTTAAATTACATCGACTACGTCGTACTTCTTGCTTCAAATTCCAAACAGCTCAACTTCTCCTTAACTGCTGACCACTGAAGTGATCCGATACAGCATCCAGTTCGCACCATCAACGTGTAAAGTTTTACTTCAGGATTGGCTAGAACCCGAACCTGTGGTGTACTTTGAAAATAAAAGACTGGAAGTTTCCGCAAGTTTGTTCTACCTGAGAAGTTGTATTGGTGAAAAAGGGGGTTTGGAGTAGTAGTAATATTTCAAAGGCCAAACTAGCATTGTCTGGCCCCAGACAATGATGGCATCGACACGACTTCAGTCTGTTTATTGAAAGGCCGTGCGTATGAAACTATCATACGCCCCTTACCGCTATACGGTTTTGAAGCGTGATCCATACGAACCGAGGACGCATTTGATGCTCGCCGCTTACGTAATAACATTTCCCTTCCCATCTTGATGTAAACCAAAATCCAAAAGTCCACATTGCATCGTTCAACTTTAAGAACAACCACAGGAAAAGCCTGGTAAGCCATGTTCATTTTGATGTCGATATCGATCGATGAAGTTTCAATTTGAAGGATTCTGAAAGAATGGCCCGGAAAAAGCTATCCAGTGATTTGAACCTAAGTGGAATTCTGGTGTCTCATGAACAGGTATGGTGAAAAGGGTTTAAGAAAGTGCGCCTAGGCAAGGGATGCAGCAGTAAAAGAAAGCCTTCATAGTACAAGGCAAATTTGTGCTTGATAATATCAGTCACAACGTTGGAGTATTTGCCAAAAGATGTGGCTGAACAAAGCACATTTGTTGGGGCCATGCGGACTCCTTGACGACGTATAAAAATTACTGGATTAGAAAATGGATATAGCGGTTGCTAAAAGTAAGTTTCTCAAGCATGGATCCTCAGACAGCGGGTATTTAAAATAATAACAAATAAACTAATCAGTTTATCTTCATTCCTAAATTAAATTTTTATTTTATCTAATAGCAAACGTAATGAGGATTGAAATCAGAAGTCTGTAGTAAAATTAGCTGAGCGGCTCAGCAAAGCATCAGAACGAAGTGAATACGATAAACTGACAATCGGTATGACTTTAGCAACTGACATTAAATTAAATAAATAAAGCCAAGTTGGACAACCAAACATATACATTTATGTAATCGCAGTCACCTGCTGACTTACGCTCATTCATTGCTATCAGTTCTTGAAATGAATTTCCCATTACTTAGCCGGTTGAAGCGCCTGTTATGTCAACGACTTGCTCCTCTTCTAACTTAGAGACCGCCCAACAGCGTTTCCTAATGTAAAACAAGAACTGCCTTGCCAAATAACTTTGAACCTGTGAGGGCAAGGTTGGGCAAACCTACTCTTCGCCTAGCCCAATCAAAGCTGTTTGTTGCACTCAGAGTCGGCATTTGCAGCGACCTCCTGCTTTCGGCATTCCTTTTAAGGTTCCAGAATCGTCACTTTTCATTTTCTGCCAGTAACAAGAAGCAAGTTGATTGGAGAGAATGCGCGGAAACATTGTTCCTAGCTTCGCAGCATTACCTTAATGCTATTTGAGGCCACCTATGGTTCACTGTCGGTTGAGGCGCCTCCTGGCGGTTGTCTCAAAGTCCTAGATATCTAGTCTTTCGCCTTACCCGCAAATCGTATTCCTATAAGTTGCCAAGAATGAAGATCATGACAACTGAATGGCAATGAATGTCACGCATTTGCGCTGTTGAAGGCCATGGAGGGACTCCTTTTGCATACTTACTTCCAGATGGGTCTATTTAGATTGTGAAACGGAAAAACAATAATCTGATTGCCGGTGTGAGAAAACTAAGGCAGGCAACTGATTCTTTTTTCTATATATATATAATACCAGAATCGAATCTTTAGCATCAGGGGTTTCCATGGAAGCTGTTGGTGGAAGAGTGCAGAGAAGAAGGAGAACTGTGATTAATTGATAATTGTTTGTCAGTTGGGCTGAGCGAAGCTTAGGAAGGAGGTGAGAATGCCCGAGAACGAGAATATAGATATGTCTATATGGGAGCAGGAAGTAGTATCTGGATGCGTGAACAGAATTTGTCCGGGAGCACAGGACGGGTTTGGCGGTTATTGTCGCTGGTCGGGTATGCATATATATATATATATACATATATATATATATATATATATATATTGGATGTGGTGATGCTGTTACTTGACGGGTGTGGATGTCCGTGTGTGGCCATTCTTCATTGGAACATGGCAGATCTGTCTCAACAATTGCAGTTCAAGACTGGACGGTATGAACGAGTTATTTGTTCACTATACAAGCAAGATACCAGTTCTGCTTAAAATCTCTTACAGTCTTTTAATCCGTCTTTTGTTTTAGTTATCCGGGAAATCAATATTATATTCAGGAGTGGCGAATATCGATCAGAGTGGCAATGCGAGAAAAATGATTCACTGCTGCTCATGATCTATTGATGTCTTTCGTAATGTATCTTTGGAGTGCCAGTATAAAATCTGTTTGCTACCTGTATCAGCATAGCCATTCTTCTTTATTAACAGCATTGCTTTTGTTTTTCACTCCTGTCTTTATACGAATCGAAAGATTTGTGTTATTTCCCTGGCACTGAATGAACGATTACTCTATCATAAACTTCTCAACTTGAAAGTTTTTATTGGAGAGGAAACCGGTTGATCCGATTTAAAATCTTCATTTCTAAATACCCAGATGTTCACTTCGGATGGCAGTTTGCGTTAAGAAAATAAAATGATGCTCAGCGGCGCTTGCTATTGTCGCCACCCTTATTAGTCATACTGGCATTATCATTAAGAACGTGAATTTTTGGAATTACCTACTTGCAAGTGCAGACAGTCATAGTGACTGGTGGCAACTATTTTATTCCAGGCAGTGCTCTGAGTGCCGTCAACTGACACCACATTCGTGGTATGAAATAAACCACAATTTTTTAATCCATCCAGTCTATCAAAAAACAGTTCCACACAAAGGAGTTGGCCACAAGTCCACAAAAATGCAAACCGTATCGCGAAATCATTGTTCACTGATCCTTTTTGTAACACGCTCGAAGAAATCACAGTCAGCTTTTCAAAGTGGCCCATCTAAACAGCACCACACGAACTGTCTGCGGTCCGCAAACATTCAAATAATGCATGAACTGAAAGGGCCAGCAGGAATACGGCTGACCAATTGATAACGAGGGTGAAAATGGCAAACAAATCATTCAAAAGAGTTCGACGACATTTGGGTGGATTTATCATATACTCTTTTACAGTTTGTGTAAGTTTGTCGTTCAAAGTTGAGTGTTTAAAAACTAGTCACTTGGCAGGAATAAAAGAAAGCAAATGATAAATAATGGATGTCTCCAACGTGTGCTCCATTGAATGAAAAAAAGGAAAAGCAATATATATATATATATATATATATTCGTGACTTGTTCTCTGCCCGCCCCCCCCTCCCTCGTGAACAGCCGAACTGGACAGTTATCTGAATTTCCAACATGTACATGTAGACCTTCTTGTGGTACGGTTCCCACCAGAATGACCAAGGAGATCTAAATCAAAGAAATGGAGACATTACCTACTTTTACTGTTTGCAATCAGCTCCTGAGAGGGGAAATGTCGGCTTCTTGGATGTTTCTGATCGCAACTCTCTATCCATGGCCACCTGCACCAAAGTGGGTGCAATAAAAACTCCAGTTGCTGCGCCAATCGCGTACTCCAAAAACCGACTGAAAGCCTAAGCGATCTATATCTGCCTTAATAGCGCCAATCGACATCTTCAATAGGTCACCTAGACGATCTTCTAAGCTTGACCAAAGTAATGGGAGCAGACTGCTCTTCGTTTATTCCGTCTCCGGTCGGTAGCGAACGTGACCAAACCACAGTTGGCAACGTCTCTACAGGCTAGCACGGAATTGTAGCGGAATGTATCACGTGATTTACACGTTGACAACATATACTTAACAAGTATTAAAGCGACCACCGCCGTCGCCAAGCTTGGACGGCAGAGATTTAGTCTTTCCCGAAAAAGAATACATGAGCCGCAAAAGCCTACCAAAATATCCAACAACCTTTACGCTTTCCATGCGATCCATGATTTCATGCCAGTATCATTTTCGATCAATTTTCGCTTAGCGTATAGTGTCGTGGCGATGACTACGGTAAATGGGTAAATTATGCCGTCTCGCATTCATAGCCTTAGCACAGCAATAAGGAGGTTTGGCAAACATCCCATCTCTTCGCGTTCATTTGTCTTTGCGTAGCTGGTCAAGGAAAGTGTTGGAGATGGATGCTTTTAACTCCTTTCACAGCATCACCATTGACACAGTCGCGTCTGATAGGGCTCGGACGTTATATAGACTTTTTAGCTAGGGCACGTCAACTTTGCAGTGCGGTTGGATTTTCTGTCATGCTGAAAGATGAAGCATGAGCCAAGCACGTATCAGTGTGTGGTCTCTGATGTTGACATCTTTTGTTATGCCACAGCGGTATACCTAATAGTCCTCGATCTATGACGGCCCATAAGAAAGCACCAAGATACGGTTTTGTGAAACGCTGTCATACCGTCGTTAGTGCCATTTCAGCAGAAGGCTTTTTGTAAGGTTACCAGCCGAATGAAACCCGCGACCGAGACCAAGCGACCACCATTTTCTCATCCCTCACTGAGGCCGAATCTCCATTGTGTGCGTCGGGTATAACCATCTCCCAGTTACGTGCGCGGATTCTAATCTCGTGCAACTAGAAGGGTGTCACTCGTTGAAATCCGGTTGAATAAACTCTGAAGTTTGTCGGCTCGTTTCTCGGAATAAGAGCGTGGACTGCGTTGACGGTTACGTTAAAATGATTATACTGGAACCGTATCGTGTTGAGTCATGAAACCCATGCAAATCTGTGGATTGGACAATTTTTTTTGGTAAACTTTGGATCTAACAGAACTCAGGCCGATTCAACGGTGTTTGTTTTTGTATGGTTTACACCGTTTCACCATGGTATTATTTTGGTTGCCCTCAGTCTGGTTTAGCCCTCCTAGTTAGCGATTTTCCAGGATGTCACCAGTGATGCATGTCTCAGCTTCGTGGAAATACGGATGGGAGACCGAGGGATGCACCAAGAGGTACCACTGTCTACCAAATCAAAAGTGCTGCTCATTTCAGATACCCATACACTGAAATAAGAAGACCAACGACGCCTATTTATCTACTTCCAGACCGTAAGTGACCATTTATTTTGACACTAAAATAACTATGCCGTCAGTCTGTATGACTATAGGGCTTAGGAATTAGACTTTCACAAACTCAGGCTGGAAACAGCAGCACACAACTCAACTGATGAAGCTCTTCAGAAGGTACTCCACCCCTACTAAGACAAAATTCACTTTGGTAGAGACCAGGTAAAGACGAAAGTCTAAGTTTCGACATTAAATTCTTTAGAGGTTGAAATTCATAGCTATTGGGGGACTTATATGTATGGATCAATGCCACCAGTTCACAAACTGACAATGTCACCTTGACTGATGACAAAGCGTTTAGCATCTAGGTGTCATGCTCACTGATCAGAACCTAACGGAAATCAATATTCTGGGCTACCATTAACCAAGGCATTCAGAACCCCTATCCACAATCACATGATTTTTCGTATCCAATAACACTGCCTGCTCGCATACCGACCATCCGAGGCCAAAATGCCTTACAAGCACCCGAATAGGACTTGCGAGTTTGAGGCGCCGTATTGTCTACAGTGACCTAGTCTATTTTTGGTAGATGGCTACTCTTGTACTCTCGTTCTCGTCGGACAAGAGGAATGTGACCGTGAACCGTAAAAGCGCGTTTATACCAACATAAGTATCGTAGACGTAGACATTCAAAACTTGTCATGTAAACCAAGCAGTTAAACAACAGGCTGTCATTTGCATACCGAGTGTTCGAGGTGATAGTAAAAACAACTGACCAAGCAAAAACGTTGACTTTGTGTACGAAAATACGCAAATGGTTCTTTCCAGTATTGTAATCATAATTTGTCATCTTTTGTGACTTTAAATAACACGCATGCGCTCAACTCCTATTCGTCCGCTATCGTTTTTCAACGCAGTGCTGTGATACGTGAATAGTGGAGACACAAAAATCGCACGTCTCAGTGGAAAATACCGCTATACGAACAAATCTTCACGTGTCCTTATTTTGCAGTGACTACATAATCGAGTCTCTTATCATTGCACGGTTTATACTTCATTAACGTATGCCGTGCTCTATGCCTTAGGATGATTAGGATTAGACGAACATTTATGTTGTATTTGGACTTTAGAACCCTCCCCTAAACGTTTTCGAATGATCTGTTTTCGGAGGTCATTTACAATGCAAAACGAAATTTGTCTAAGGTATAATAAACTAACTTGACATGAGTTTGAGAATCCCATATCCTAGGGGCGACAAACAACGGGCGAATTTGAAAGCCTGAGAAGTTGTTCCGTGTTTAATCTTTATCTGTCCAAACCATACTCAGTGCTTAGTTTCTTGGGCTGGATTATGTTAATAAAGCCCAGACTCTTTTATCTAACCGCATACAAAAATAGTGGGAGTGAACGTTCACTGCACCAATAGGGTGCGACCAGTTTTGGTCTCACTGGTGAATCTTTCTTGGGTTCTGTATGGTTCGATTTTGATTGCATATCTTCATTCTCTCAGGAATGGACGATGGACGAGAGGACCGGTCACCATAATGGCAACCTAATTATCTTCAGTCACATTTATGCACGCTATGTTGGAGTTGGTGAAAAGTACGGCAAACCTGCGAATGTTCAATCGTAATGTAGCGTCCACAAATTGACCCGATGACCAATTTTTATCGATTTTACTGGTAGAGTTCTGCTTGACCGCTTGTATGTTATGGTAGTTCGATGTCGTAATCGGTGTATTGGCTGGAATGTGGACCAGGTTAAGACGGTCGGAAGATGTCAGCAGATTATAATGCTCATACCCAGCAAATAAAAACAGTTGTGAAACTTGCGAGATGAATGATCTGCTACAAATGTACAGGCAATTTTGATTCTACCGAAAACGAAATGAATAAAAGTAATGCATAAGTGAAATGCGCACACAGGCAGTGAGATGGAGTTCCAAAACTTGTTTCTAAGGTTATTCTGCACTTGGGTTAATCATCGCAGTTATTGCGAGAAACAAATAAGCTGAAATTGTTTGATGTTGTGTGGATATGAACTTCTTCCTGAAATACTCACTTTACCGATGTTTTTTCTGGTGAAGGCTTGCACAAAAGTACTCGCTTGGCTGTCAATTTCGGGAGAGGTTGGAACAAAAAATCAGTGTTATATGCCACAAATTTCCGGTCGGCACCAAGTATGAGCTAGGGTTAAAGTCATCAGGTTAGAAAAATCTTGAAGTGTCTCCGCTGACAAAATGTTGGAAATAGTTTGTTTCTATCTTCAAACTAAAGAGGCTATTGCAAGTGCTCCTTCCGTTCACAATTAACAAGAGCTTGTTTCAAGGTTAAGAGACCGGTCATTTCACTATTTAGACTGCTGCAAATGGCGACTGACACTAGACCACAAAAGTTATCGACAGTTCAACAAATGATCTGGCCAATCCATTGGGATTTTATTGTGTGAGGAATGATGTAAAGTACATGTCATGCCAAACGCTACCGAAATACTTTGTCGTATGTTCACCGCAATAAATGGCAATGGGCCAAGAAACAACCGTAGTGTAAAGCCACTAATTACCAAGTACCAGCGGTTTAAATATAGTGTATTCAAAGCTTTTCGATTAAGGTTATTCATCCTAGTGCTCATTTTGTTGTCCTTCATGGGTCCAATTGGCAAAATAAAATCTTTTGTCCAGAGTCATCGACAATGATCAAGCAGGTAGGATCGTAACGTTCGAAAGTGAAGTTCGTGGGTTCGAGTCCTCCAACCGCCGACCGATTTCCCCACTTGGCAGCCTTGTGTGTTGGTCGCTGCCTCTTTCCTGAAAAATGATGTACATTCTCGTTTCATTAATACAGTAAAAAAGATGAAAATGGTACGAAATGTTGTCCAATGACCTTCAAATATAATTATCTTCAAGACCGTTTTCTTTGTTGATATTTGAAAGACAATGCGATAAATGTCTCGTTTCCTTCCCGAATGAATTCACACGTGATAATTCGGACTGAGAGCAGACGATCTAAAGAGGGGGAGCACTGGACATGAGCGAATTTCAGCTTCATTTTTCGTGTCAAACGGGAGAACTGGAAAAGATCAATGATAAATGACAAATTTTCCTTGAACTACAGAAAACATTCCGGCGAACGTTGCTGTAATTCATTAGTAAGTTCGAACAGTTTCGGCCGGCAAAGATTCCACCTAACGAAATTCATTTTTTGGCCGAATTTAGTACATCGCATCTAGGCAGACCCTGATCTTCCACTGCACCAAGTGCTAAGAACGATGGTCGGCCCTTTAGTATGCTAGGGTTCCGCAGTACCAAAACTGTAAGTTCACGGTCACATTTTACCACGACGAACATACATATAATGTTTGCAAAATGACTTTACCTCTGCTGTGGAAATTCCCACACGTCCCACAAAGTAACTTATCGTGCGCATTAGGAGGAAGGTCTGTGCTACCGGACCTGAGGGAACAATTCACGCCTAGTCAGAATGGCTGTACGATCGGCTGTCTTTAAAATCTTTTTACCTCCTTTTATAACGAAAAGAAAATGTACATCATTTCTCAAGAAGGAAGCCGCGGGCAACACAAAAGAATGCCAAGTGGAGAAGCTGATCGGTGGTATGAGGATTTGAACCTTCGACCTTCCTGTCCGAAGGCCAAGACTTCATCCGTTTGACCGAGTCAATTTTGTGGCTCCCAGTGGCTGTTGTTGCTATCGTGGAGCAACGTTTGCATGATCTCCATTCTATAAAGGGCATCTTTCTGGTTCCTTCTCATTCATTTTTTGAGCATCAGTTTGTCTGCACTTGTCCGACTGTCTTTGAAGTCAACAAAAAGTGTAGCTCTCCGCCAGAGGAACCTTATCCGTTACACTTAGTTTGATTATACTGGCCTTGTTTCACTATAAGGAGCCTTTCATTCATAATGCAAAGCTTTTATTTTCATAATAACAGCTATTCTGCCACTTGCGACGAGAGTCTGTTACCCCATCTATCCATTGCAGTCACAATCAACTCTGCAACACCTGTCAGCCTCCCTTACCAACGTGTATTTCTCTTCTGCGTTCTAACGAGGAAGTTAGCTGAAGCTATTGCTGACACTTGATCCTTTATACCCCCTCTGTGTTGTCTACATCCAAATCACGTGATGTAGTTCTGTACCGTTCGTTGTGGCTTGCACCCACAACCAGTCACAGCACCGTGATGCCACACGATTGAAAAGTTCAAACGCGACCCAAGGGCTATTGGCCCAAAGATATTTGCATATGAACACATGATTTGTAAATAAACTTCAGTTTCAATTGCCGCGGTCCCCTCGTTGCCCTGTGCCACCTACTTACGGTTAGAACCATTCCGGTGAGTATTAGTAGTCCATATTACCGGTTTGCTGCCAGCCGTTGAATTTCATATTTCTATTTCGGGTATCTTTATCATATCCTACTTCAACTCACAGACCAATCGCCGCCTCTCTTCTTCCAGATATCCAAAGTATGCGCATAAAGAACAAGATAAAGTCGACAATGGACAGCCGTTTACAGATCGTTTCTTAGAAGTCGGGGACGATGAAGAGGGTTTGCCGCGTTTAGAAGACGACCGTCAGCACCCTCCATACTCCAGCACATTTTGTCGCTCGATTTTCTTGCTAGGAGTGACTAATAATCGGGTGATATTGGTGAATGAGTGCCGACAGTCTTCTTGCATCTTCGTCTTATAAACATCAGGTTTCCCAATCGAAAAGTAGAACACTGTGTACATGAGCTGCAGATGTCGAGGATTAGTGTAAACTAACCGCGATGGTTCACACGTTTATTGCGAAACGAAACAAGTCACAGTCTGCAGACTTTGCTCGGCCGGACCACGCTCACGCGAAATCCATGTTCTGACCAGCTTGGTATCCCCAGGCCTATTCGACCGAACACTCTTGCTTTCGCTCTTTTGGACCTCCTTCTAACAGTGCTGGTCCAATTTCTGCAGTGGCAACTTGAACTGTTGCTCTCAGCCGAGGGTGTTGTGCTGTCTCTCTGAGTTCTGGTTTTACAGCGCATATTTGTAGCTACCGCGGTCTATGTCTGTTCGGAAGTGCTTTTGCTGCAGTCGTTGTTTCTGCTTTGGACGACTATTTCTGATTGTTTCGTGCTGCGTGGTTGATTGCCTTCTCCATTCGTACTCTCCCCTACAATATGACCTCTTCCTGGACATCTTTTCTAACCGTATTTAAGATGTCCAATAGTTCTAGATAATCACCAAAAATGATAGATCAATACAATCTTCTGTTTGTCTCGAAAAATTGCTTGGTCTTTCAAAAGTGTAAAGTACATGCTGCAGTTAGATGTTCCGTTAGCCAAGTGATTGAAATTGCATTGGATCTTTGTGTGTTGACACCTGCCGAGAGATACCATTGAAACATTCTCAGTGAAAACCTTCTCTCAGAGGGAATGTCCGATTCCATCTTCTGCTAGAAGAAAGAAGAATCTTGCAGGGGAATTCCTGCTTTCCAGTTCAGAATAAGCCAACTTTGTTGCAGTTGTAAGTAAGTCCTAATGCGATCCAAAGTAGGACGCCACAACTTTTAGCGAAATCCTGCATGCATCTTGGGCACACACACAAGTCCTTTGCAAAGGTCCCACAGGCAGACTTATCAATGTGAAGCAAACAATGGCGGTTTATTTTCGGGGAACGGAAAGACATGAGGCTGTAACACAACGCACCATGCAAACGAGCCATGCAAAGGTACACTTGTATGGGGGATTTCAATTAGCGGACCTGAGTTCTGTCAGGTTGAATAGTTCGGATATGACGCTAAGAACAGTTCGACCATATACTTTAACACGAAGAGTAAAAAGTCCGTTAGAGAAGAATTATCAAGATGCGAGTCAGTTAAGCGCTTTATTAAAAGCCTTCTTCGGCGCTGGGTATCCATTTCGATATTCCGTACAGTTCTTCGGATGCATTTCGAACATACACTACAATTATCTTAATCCGGGAACACGGAAATTTTATCTGCCTTGCCTCATTTTTGGACTGACTAATCAACTCATTTATGAAACCATGGGAGAATTAATCCACAGGTATTAAGTCAGATGAACAGGTGAGCTGTAGAATTCAGAGATAACATGAGGAATCTGCGACCAATGGAAAGTTCAACCGCATTTTAGTCTGTCGTCAGCCAACACAACTCGATGAACAACAAACTATCTAAGTTTGTTGATTTGAAAAAACTGGACAGGCATTCAGAACTAATAAGAACAGCAAAACAAAATTTTTGCCACTACGATTTTCAAGCATTTCGTTCAGTTAGCTCATAGTACCGTCTATTCGATAGTGAAAACAAGAACCAGCAGCTCTAGAACATAGACAGTGAAATAATAATTTGAAGGACGAAATGCAGGAAAAGAGATTTCCCGTGCAAGAACGCCACTGAATATTGCAATTAACCGAATGATCTATTGCTTCCAGCCACTGGCCAGAGGTTCCTGTGGACCCCAGGCCAATCGTGCACCTGGAGTTACACAGGGCACTCCGTTGTTTGAAGTCTTAACACTTTTTTTTGTAATGTTGTCGATTGTCCACCTCGAACCATCTTCCAACAATCTCGCGCCTCGCAGAACAGAGCACAACGAAGCAAACGTTCTGTTGGCATACACAAACCATCCTAAACACGTTCACCTATTATCATTCAGTGCCTGTCCTAAAGGCTAGACCCCAGAACCCAGTACCTTACTCCCAACCTCCAAGTTATTCAAAATATTCTCCTATCGTAGTCTACTAATACTACGAAGACAACGATTTTCAACCCCAAAAGTGTTCGCAAATCCTCTGCTCTCAGCGGCCATGTTTCGAAGCCGTAGAACAATACTGACCTCACAGCTACTGCGTATGCTCGATATTTTATCGATTATGAATATCACACTGACATTACAGATATCACAAATCGGTGGGTGCCAAAAGAGCCTTCTGAGTAAGCGAAAACACTTCGTCTGATAGGCGACCATCAGATGAGTAACCACTAATCAAATAACTAAATTCATACATCTCATCTGTATGTTCCCCTGTACGAACAAGGTTCGGCCTCAAGCCAATACAATATCGCAACAGCATTTTACACTTTGAGGGTGCAAGACGCATAACAAACCCAGTTGGACTGTCACTCCGACGATCCAGCAAAACCGCAACCTACCTGGATCTGTGCTGGGCAGCATAACATCGTGCTCATATTCTGAATCAGACAAATTGCTATCTGGGCAAATACTAACGGGACCATTCTCACTTGAGAACAGGGCTATCGCCATAACCGTCCCAATGACGAATTTAAAGAGACGAAAGGTGCACCCCTGACGGAGATCACGTGTAGTGGTGAACTCTAGTAAAGGATCGCCGTACGCACGAAAGTGGCTTCGATTGTTCTCATGCAAAGAGTGCATGAGTAAAATGGATTTCTTTGGCATGCTCTTTAGTGAGAAGCAGTGCCACGGAATTACTCGATCAACTGAGACGAAGATCGCTTTTAAATTAAGAAAGACAGGAATCGTAGGTTCACGGAATTTGCGCTTATCTTCTGAGATCTGTTGTAAAATAAAATTTTGATTCACAAACCTCAGACAGGGACGGAAATCAGCTGGTTTTTATGCATACACCTTTCGTGGAGGATCATGTTTGCGAAATGTTTGGATCCTTTACTTACTAAGCTAATTCCTCTGTGATTTCTGCATGAGGATCTCTCACCATTCTTGTAAATCCGCATAATTACCGATTCACACCAGTCTTTAGAAATATCTTTTCTTTCCCAGATTGATTCCAGGAGTACGTTAACTCCACATTTAACTCTTCGCCACAGTGCATGAAAAAGGTTGGTGATATTTTATCTGGTCTAGCTAACTTTTATCTTTGCAGAAAACCTATCTTCCTGATCACCTCCATTTCGAATGAGGAGTGGTACATACCTGCATTAGCTCTCACGTACTGGAAAGTTCACTGTGGCCGTGAGTCATAAACTGCTCCCAAAGTGTTCTGCTCAACACGCCAGCCGCCGCTCCTGAGAGTGATTCAATGTGCCGTCTGATTTCTTAAGCACTTCGCTTACTCTCCGCCTCTGTGGACCGGCATTCCCAGCGAGTCGGTAGAAGTTATCACTATTGCCGATAGCTGCAGCCTTATCCATTTCCCTAGATTTCCCTATTCACCACTGTACTCTGTTATTTCTCAGACTCTTGGTCAGTTGACGTCTCGGGGGTTTACGCGTCTCACTGTATATGACATGAGTTGGGACGAACCCGCCAGGATCCCACAGATCATCTGAAGCCGGGGATATCTGACGTTTCTGAGGTCGACATGGTCTGAAGTCCTGCAAGTCATTTGTCGGGTAGTTCAGGACTTTTTCTATATGCTCTCATTTTGTTCAGATGACAACCGCATTGAAAGTTCTGATTGGAAATGAGGGAGCGATTGTCATCTAGGACAATCCGTGCAGGACTGTTGGTTTTCCAGCTGATTTAACCATAGGCTAGGCGTAAACAAATAAAAGCTTGGATGAAAGCATCGCATTAGTTTACGGGTGTGGACCGGAATGAACGGAAGTAGTCGGTTGACTAGGCCATCGATGCCCAAAGGAAATGTGGTCAATCTTATCCCAACTCTGTGAAGGTGTAGGACAGCACCAAGTGAGCAGATTTCACCTTTTATGGTGCTTACGAGAAACAGTGTGTGGTCAGAAAAAAATGGATGAGGCGACCTCTGTTGTTGGTGCAAACGGCTGGGGCAGAAAATCGACCTCCTATGTGCCGTTCCGTCTCTTCCAGGTATCCAGGTTGGGTTAAATGCACCAGGAACGACTAAAAATTCCGTCGCTCACACAAAATTCGGAGTAATCGAAATAACTCCCGGTAGAATGCGTCTCTGGCCTTGAGAGAATTGTAATAAGCGGGTGCATACGCAGATACGACGAATGAAAAACACGATTTAAACGACCGTTATTAACAATTACAGAACCTTTCCGAAAGGCAACTGGGAGTGGCTGAGGGGAAACATATCTACTTGGAGCAGTTATTCTTCCGGTGCGGTTGCCAATTAAAATCAAACCCAGCCAGGAGAACCAGAGGACTACTTCGTCAAATCTCTACCCATTGACATTCCAGGTTCACTTGAATCTTCGGCGTGAGTTCTGATATTCCATATAGCTTTTTGACTCATGAAGGCAAGCTAGCCATCACACCAATTCAAGGTGCAGTCTGTTTGTGTCGATGGAGCTATTCGACTTTTCATAATAAGTGCTTTGATCCGATCTTTAGATTTTACCACGGTGTGCTGCTTCGTTAAATTGTGACGAGATAATCGGCACGTCTTCCCCTATCTTACTTTTAGCGCAAGACTGATAATAAGTAAGGAGACCAGATTCAAGAAGTTCATTGGTGTACCACCGTAATTAAATTACGTGATTTGGACTCACTAGACGATGACTTGAGGACTGTTAGGCCACTTTTTCCTTTCTCTAGTGCGGTTTCGCAAGTTCACCTGCAGCAAGGGGTATTGTTCCAACAATGGCAATCGGGGCCATTGACATTGGGACACCAACATAAGCCGTCGATAACTTCAGTAGCTTTTTGGTCATTTTGATCTAGCGTCCAGCATCTCCGGTACAAAGTGCTTTTGCATCACAAACTAAGAAAATTTTGGATTTCTACGTCAACATGCACTGGTTAGGTAGCTTATTTAAATTTCCCTTCAGAACATGAAGCATGTTTTAAATAGGATCAAGATTAATCTGAAGTATACCGTGACCCAAGTAAAATGAGACTAAAGGAAGGCCACTCAAGTCGGGATAACATGTTTACTTAATTCTGGAAGAGCGAACTACGGAGATCCTTTCGAAGTCATTGCCATTTCTTTGTTTTATCTGCTTTCTCAGAATGAAAGGAATATCTCTGTCATCACAACGATAACATTTCATCTATCAACAGTGCAATCTTCTTTGACACACGTGCAGGGCTTTTCTCATTTCATTCGAGTAACAGTGAGCAAATGGTATGGGGATACGAAGGTGGGATAACTTTTTCAAAGCATTTCCTTCTAGAAGTGTTCATTTTTTCGAGGCGGCTCATGTTATGCATCCACCAACGAAATCAACTGGTCTCCACATTAAGGTAATCCACATTTTCTGCTATTGTAGACAAAGACGATATTGCTTGCTTTATTGCACCAGCGATCCATATTCCAGAACCGCAGACATATGGAGCGTTTAAATATTATTTATCCCTATCTGAACAATGTGCATAAAATATCGGCAATAATCTAAGTCACGAGTAGAAAAAAGAACTAATGTCGCAGAATTCAACATGAATACTGGTAAATCCGCGAGTTTCTAGGTGTGACTGATTTCCGACATGAGGGACATGATGTAGGTGGTGGCCCTGATCAGTTCAAAACTCTGGAAATGTTCAGCCACAGAATTTTGAATTGACAGGGCTTTTTAGTCAGTTAGTTATCTTCTACGTTTTGTAGCAAAAGATTTTACTATTTCTGCCTCACTGCCTCACTTTTACTGCACCAACGTAAACCACCAGCGAAGTGTGCTTAGATGACCTTGATGCAAGGTCACATTTGAAGTATATCTACATCAGAAACGAAAATTTTCCTGTTTGTGATCACTCATGATTGCTGGATTCCAGTTAACACAGAATACTCCAGCTAACGAGTGGTTATCTCTGGTCTAAATATGCGGACCCAATAGTGGATAGAATGTTCAATAAAAGAAATATTGGACGAACGAGTTTACTATTGTCTATGGATGGAAACAAAGATCTTATAAAACCTCTTATGGAATTTTCTTGGATCCAGTAGGATTTCATTTTTCACGTTCAGACAAGTTAAACTAGACAACCAAGTTCGCGAATGTCAAACGGACCTTATTACAATCTATAAACAAATATGATAAGATTTAGCCCCAAATTAAGTCCATAGTGTCTTGTCTATTCTGCCGTTTGGTTTTCTGTTTGGACCAGCTTGAAAACCGTATCTTATTCACAAGTTAGATTGGTCCAGTACAAAACTGTTCCGACGATCGATTCGTTATATTCAGCACCCACTTGTGAATCGCTACATTATTTTGTTACTTCAGATTACAATGTGGAGAAAACGCCTTCGAAGCAGGTGAAAAAGGAGTTTTGATGGTTCGGAATAGAAAATCGTTTCTCCGTGTTAAGTCAGCAATGTAGTTACTTTGTAGAACCGTTCACCTCTGATTAGCTCATATAGTGTACCCACTTTTTGGTATTTTATGTTGAAAGTTGTGAAACGTTTGGTGCACTATCCGACACAGTATGAAATGTTCTTTCATCTGGATACCTAGGATTGCCTGTTTGGCGACAATTTTCATTGGAGCCCATGAATAAACGGGATCATACTATTTCGTTTATTTTAAACCATTCGCGGAAAGATCGCCAGTTCACATTATCTAACCAGAAAGTTAAAAACTGTTCGACTTTAAAGAACCGTATAAAATATTGTCGTATACTTATTCTGGTTCCCAAGCCTCATGCCGCCCACGTAAATCCGTGTATTTGATTCCAAATGCGAACTACCAATAGAGGTCTCAAATTACGCCCGCAAAGTCACGCACACAATGGGACTGCGTTGATCGTCTGACAAACCAAACGCGGTTAGGCGTCCAGTGCTTCAAGTACATGGCATCTAAGTCGTCATCTTAACTGAAATAAACTGAAGAATCCTGGTATCCACTGTATCCTTGGTAGAACAAACTGCATGGTTCTCCTATGGGTGAATTCTAACTTCAGTAAAATTGTAAATATCGAAGGCCGGTTGTGGTGTTATTTGCGCCCATAGCATTATGTCTTCGCTTTATAACATGAAACAATAGAATTAAAAAAAATAATACAGATTTAATGGACACTGATTTATGTTGCAGTATGTAAACAAAATTTCTGTGATTGTTGTTGTTGGGATATATTACAGAACAGAAAACCACATTGCATGTTCGACTGATATGTTATCGAGAAACTATAAAAATTGGTAATTAGGTTGAGTAATTTTCTATTAATTATTCTGATGGAAGATTGTCAGTCATGCTTTACTGAGCATCTAAACAGCTGTTTCTCCATCCACCAGAAACATTCTTGTCAACTTCACGCGGTAAAATAATTTCATTTTCGCAAGTTTTTAATATAAGATTAAGTCAGTTGAGAAAAATTTTAAGGCTCGAATAAACGCATGTGGGCAACCCAAGAATTTGCACTCAGCGCTGTTACAAGGTGTTGCACGAGGTCATGTTGGAAATCGCTTAAAATGTCTACTCTCAGGTCACTGATTACTCGCCAAATTTGTACTAAGCTTATGAGAGATCGTTTCGCAATTTGAATGCCAGAGCAAGCATTTCCAACCCGCATCGATCAGTTGCAGCTCACGGACGTGATTGGCTGTAAAGTTTGATTGTAGTTGACTACACACAGCATAACGGCATACCTTGGGGCTTAGCATACCATCTAACAGCGTCCTGATTGAAGACTTTCGAAACTGGAATCACTTATACGCTTATTACCACTAACGAGTAAAACTGGTTATTTTGATCAAGTTCAGAATGTTGATCTTTCGGATCACAATCACGAGAAGTTTCGATCAGCTAAATGCATGATTCGTATCAATTTCTCTAATTGGTGTTAAGTTGTACGAAAAAAATCCGGTGAGGACAGGCAATGGGACAGGGTCAAACGGTCCAAAAATTGTTTGAGTTGGAAACACACGGAGCGAGGAGTAGGTCAGATAAGACTTGGTAGTCTGAATCAACTTGGTTAGATGAAAAAACTGATGACTGAATGCATTTTCTAATGGAAATTAAACAGATAGGTCAATGCTGCTTCAAGGCAACACAAATCAAGAAATGACGAAGTAAGAATAAACAAGAACAAATAGATTACCTACTGGACAATACAATAATACATTTTGTCTTGTAATCTAGTTAATTGAACAAGGGTATATGCCCACCTTGGTTGACCAACCGAAATATCCCACTTGATTCAGTTCATCAACACAAGTTAAGTCCACATTTACCACATTTAACAAATTCGCAAAAGCTTGTTTGGAAACAGTCGATCAGGTTAACCGGTTCATGACCAACCGGGTTAATTTGATGATCGCATAATCAGACAGCTTTACCGCGTGAGGACACTTTTCAGCTTTTCTGTTTCTGCAAAAACCAATGGTATACCGATAGATTAGCTCGTCAGCTTGTTAGTTTTGATTACCTTTACCACATTTGGATGGGTCGGGAATTAGAGCAGGTGATTATTTGCACAAGCTTTTTGTGATGAGTCATTAGACACACTTCAATACAGGGTCGCTATCGCCAACAACCGTAACCAACCGGTCTAGTCGTGCCGATTCACAAAAGTGAAAAACAATCATTCTACCAAGGTCATTGTTCTAAATATTTCCCACCTAGCTAATGTAAATGGGAATACTTTGTAAATAAGCTCGAACTTGATTTCAGTTTATCGAGATCTTCCCGCATTCAGGCCCACGTTTTGGGGTTATGCCCATTCAAGCGCATACTGGCTATTCTTGTCAGTGTGTTACTGTAATCGATCACGTTTAGCATCAATACTGTGGTCATAAGTGTTGTAGCTTTCCCGGAAAACAGTAAAATAATTCACACGTGTTAAATGAAATTTGGGGACCACAAGTAGAAGGAGAATAACTGTACATGTATGTACATATTTTCACACTTTCCCCATTTCATACTGTGTAGCAAACAAAACATGATACAACGAGAAGGTTGGAATAGATGGAAGCCCGGTGAAAAAAGGCGAAAGAAAACAGATCTGTTTATGGATACCCAGATTCGGAATAAAAGTGGGCGTTGAAAATGCTCCTTACTTCATTACTAATGTCTGTGCTTCTGCTATGAGCATCAGTATTACCGCAGTTAGCGTCTAGCAACGGGGCTGTCCAGTACAGAGCAGCTGAACCGAAATGTCAGAACATTTGAGATTGAAGTGTGTACTGAGCATTTCGAGTTATGATGCAATATCTGGAGGGACGTGGAGAAAGACAATCAGATAACGATTCTTCTGAAAACCCCAGGACATTATCGGCATCCTCCGATGGAAAGAAATCCTGGCACTTCACAAAATTCTGCCAATTGCCACATTCGAATAAGTGGAGAAATCCCTACCCAATAAGTATTCCAGTCAAATGCCGTGTGATTCTACTCCAAATACTGTCAAATTCTACTCACCGATTCTTGCTCTAAACAAGAGTGCTTGTGAATTTATGTTACTCCTGCAATAAATGTAGCCTTGGGAAGCAGCCGGAGATTTAACCACGTAGCTGAATGGCGGCTGATGAAAAGTCATCTAGAGATCCGCAAAACACCATTACAAAAGCACATTTTCCGAGACTGGGTCAATTCTTCAAAAAAGTTGGCGACTTTTCGGAAACCCTTATTCAAATTCATGGTGCTTATTTCCAAAAGTCCCAGCCTTGCTCGTGCAGCAACTCCTACTCATCAAGTTCAAAGCTGGCGATTAAAAAGACACCCGAGCGCGAGGCAGAAGAGTAGGACCGATTTCACTGAGGCAGCGAGTTCCATCTTTGTTCCACTTGTCAATTCCGTAATGCCGCATGCCATTCTTGGGGAGGATCAGCCGCTTACAAAACATTTTACCGTCGTCCCGTGCGCAACACAAATAATGGGCGTTCCTACCAGAAGTCATTATTTCTTCATTTCAAAAAAAAAAAACAAAATGGTGTCAAAATACTCCGGTCAAATGTACGTGTCAAACCAACTGCTGCGAGCATCCGCATTTGGAGAAATAACCCTACTAGTGACTGAAGCGTCAGTGTGCTCACTGTTCAGTTTTTGATCCAGACCTACCTCGGGTTATAGGCCTTGGCTGGTCAGAGTCACTCGGTCTCATCTCAAGCATCGTTAAAGATTTCAATGAAAGGCCGATTGCGCACTGTTGTCGTGAGAATGGTCATGTTAAAGTGTACCCCGCGTTACCGGAAGTGCATGAAGATCTGGTCTTCTGAGAGTGACCAGTTTCGTCGCATGAGAAATCGGAAGACTCTCTAAAAGCAATAACTAATAAGGAACATGTTGGTAATATTTCGCGTTTCAAGTCATCGGCCATGAGAGGTTCCGAGTTTGGTAGTAGTGAAACGGACGACGAGGCACTCCATATTTGTGGAGACTACCGGTCGGTCCTCAATCTACGTCTGATAAAATGTGCATCAACTAAAAAGGACCCGGGGCAGGACATGAAATTCATACTTGGCAGCAGGTACTTTCTGAAGATCGATCTTCAGAAAGCATGCCTACAGATTCCAGTGTCACCCGAATTCAAACCGTTGTCTATCATTCTCATCACTTGTGATCCGCGCCAAGCCAAAACTTACCCCATTGGTGACCGTGTTTTATCCAGGCTATTTCAAACTCACGTAGTAATCCGAGACATGAATGAGATACTACATCATGAGAATGATCTCATCGTCCTGGGGTCCACGAAATACAGGCATGATTTACCAATGAAGCTGTTGCCCATTACATTGATGGAGAAAAATGTTTCCTGCAAAACAACCTAGTGCAAGTTTGGCTTTTCAGAACTGGGATCTCTGGGTTTCAAGATTAACGTGAATGAGCGTCCACTCGATAAGGAATGTTATATAAACCACGAGTTAGTGTTAGTTTATTTCAGGTAGCCCGAAGTATTTCTGATAAGGAGGCCGACTTCATTATCTGTGGTTGAAATACTGAGTATGTGCTTAATCGCGGTTCTGAGCAGCTGAATTGAAACTTTTGCTCAACGTCAGTAGATGTTAACAGCTCGGTACAGCATCTTGTTACTCTTGTTTGAAAGGTACGAAACAGAGCCTTGTGCAGTCGGTGAAAAGTCTTCATTGGTTCGCTAAAGGCAGAGCGTTGTTCGAGACAACTCTTCAAAATCGCAAAGAGGCACAATCAGCCGAAGGAAATTCCAGCTATGTTATTCAAATCAAGATTAGTGTGATTTCCATCAAAATGCCTTAATTCAAGTGATATATTTTGCGGAATTGAGTATCGTTCAAGTTGCAGAATTATTTTACCTGACAACTGGGCCAGTCAGTAGTTGAGGTAACGAGTATAAATGATGAAACTGTGCACTGAAGGCATCTAAGCCAAATCTACTTCAGAGAGCCGAGTTTATCGAAAGTAAATGAGGGTTGCAGCCTAAAAGAGAATGAGAACCTAGGAGATTGTCAATTAATATGGTTGATGCAAAACCTACTTCAGTGCTCCCAACTATGGTTCGGAAATCAGTCCGGCAAGCAAGCACTCTAAATTGCAGAGGAGTCCTTGACACGAAAAGGCGGCGTATGACTACGTGCAAGTCGCGTAAAAAAATTGGCATAGCTTCGCTGTCGCCTGGACCAACAAAATACCTAGAAAGAATCACGATCGAGAAAATAAGAAAATTATTCATTTATATTGGTTCTCTTCAGTCGTGCAATGGCAATTGGAGTCATTCCAACAATGGGTGATAATTCCAGTCCTTGGGTATATACTAGCGACCAACGTCCGTGATTCGGTTTTGAGTATTTATACTGAGACAGTCCATGAATGGGTTCCCTTGTGAGTGGGAATCCGTACACGTGAGCTCGGATATTTATGACCAGCAACGAAGATTATGATCGGAGATTGGTCGTTTGCAAGACGATAACACACGAAACCGTATCTGCCGAATTCACAGGTCTTCACTAGATTCTGTTAGGAAATTTCAGTTTGATTGTGCTGAACGTGAGGAGTGGTTCAGTCGGGTTACTTCTGTTGCCTGCATTGTTTATCATTCTTTTTATCAGAATCCCATTGGGTTTTCATGGAGTACAACTCACTTCTCTCTTCTCTGTCAGCTACTCTGGAACCAAATGAAGCGACATTGGACCATATGGATCTTTTCTGATTTATTCTGAAAATTGAAACAGATTGGAGACTCCGTGAAAAATAACATACGTGCAGCACTTTACAGTCGTGAAAAACTGACAAATGTTCAGATTGATCAAGATTATCGGAAGCAATGGAAACATTACGCTCAGTCACACGGATGTGGCGTTTGCTTATCTTTGAATAAACGTGGACTAGTTTTTAGAAAGCATGATGGTATCATTTATTTGTAGACTGACCTTGGAAGGTTAGCCTCATCACTAACAGTTCCGTTTTGACGAAGAATATAAGCGATGGAAATTTCCGAAAGAGGGTACTCTAAACTAGTCGTAAGAAGTGTATCCACTTAGACTAGATCCAAGCCAAACCAAACATCAATCCGAACTGAGAGCACATTATTTTTCAAGGCTTTGAGTAAAAACAGTCGGTGAACAAATTTACCGTTAATTCAAGTTGCAATTCACGTGATCATTTGCGGAACGATAGGACATACTAGCCAATAAAGACATCATTGTTAAGACTTAAGAATCACAAAACAACCGTACTGTATGTCATTTACTATCGCCGATTCGCAGAGGAACCCAAATGAATTCGATCGTGAACACGAATGCAACCCGTTCACATTCATAACACACTCCCTGGTCTTAGCTTTCCCGCAGCGTTAGTATGCAATCGGTGGCTGAAGCCTCGCAAATGAATGCTCTCACTCAGTAGTCTAAGGGAACAGCTGGCTGCCACCCCGGTGGTGACCATTTAAACAATAGTCGGCGTTGAGTCATGAGCTCATATTAAGCGGCTAAACATTTGGAGCACATAGTTAAATAGTGTGACGAACTTCCTCTTAACCGAACAAGACAAGAATCTTGTGGCGACGCTGTCACAGGGTGAGTGTGGTCCACGTTGATTGGTTCCCGGTAGAGCCTGACTACATAGATGTGAAATTGGGTGAAAAATATTGATATACTCATTTCCAGGACGCCTTTAAACTGCCGTCACTGCACTTCTCGAAGGCTTTTCCCTGCACACGACAACCGTGGTAGGTAGCCGCATTGTATGACGTATCGCTATGGGGTCTAATGCCCTCACTTTTACAACGTCTCCCAGTTGTTATTAGAATGTCGATTTGGATAAATAGCTGCGGTGATCTCTTGTCTCATAATCCATTCATTAAGGCCTCCGTTTAAGGCCCCAGTACTTGTGTCAATAGCTGCCTGTAGCCCTGTTCATACAGGGGTCGGACTAAAATCTATATTAGATTGCGTCTGCCATCCTTCAGTTTCGCAAGTAAAGAATCTATTGACTCTCGCAACATTTGTCATTCATATGTGTTAGATATCAAAAGTCGTTTT
Source organism: Fasciolopsis buskii (assembly GCA_008360955.1). Classification (NCBI taxonomy): domain Eukaryota; kingdom Metazoa; phylum Platyhelminthes; class Trematoda; order Plagiorchiida; family Fasciolidae; genus Fasciolopsis; species Fasciolopsis buskii. The sequence continues at coordinate 33,839 of LUCM01003632.1, read as the reverse complement.
AAGCCGTCTATTTGCGCAGCAGGAATCGCCACTGGCGGCGGGCAAACATAATCCTACTGTTCGGAAAACAGTCTCAAGTTGGCTGTTTATCTGTACACGAACAACGTACCCACCAGATGTTCCTTTTTGATGCAGAAGTCGACGCACATTTGGTTTCTTTTGGTAATACCATGAGCCCAACTACTTTGGATAGCGGATGGAAACTATACACCTGCTTTTATATTTAGTGCGACACAAAGAGGTTTACCTGGGGTCAGGAGGATCACGACAACTCCAGACAGCGAGGATTGCGTGATCCGTCCTTGGAGCCGATGACAAGATCTTATAGAGTTTTCGTAAAACCACCCTTTGACCATGTCTATGCTACAATCTGTTAGAGGGTTTAGTGAGACGACGAATAAAGCGTGATTTATATCCTTGAGTTTACCTATACTGCCAAGCCTCGTAAACTAAAGAAGCGAGTTCGGCTGTTGATCGGTATTTAATCAAATAAAACACTTTCAAACTTAGAACTCAAAGCTACCTCAGTCTACTCCAACTTGATTTGGGACAGTGGTTTCCGGATCATGTAATCAGTGGGATGTCGCAAATGATATCTGGTTTTGAGGTTTCGCGGACAACTCACAGGAATGGGAGCTTTGGGTTCTTGTAAGTGAGCATATATTGACGATAGGCGTGGATCGATGCTGTTTTAAAAATACGAGCTATATCTAGTTGTTACCTAACCTGCACTGGAGTGTAAATTGTAAAAGTTGTGAAGTTGGCATTCGAGATACAAACGTTTCACTGGATTAAAGACTGTCATCGTCTTAGAACGTTGAATTTTCGAGGATGACTCCGTTTGTATTAGGCGCTAGGTTTTGGGTACTGAATAAAAAAGAGGGCAATGATGACAGATGGTGGTCCGTGCATTAATATAGCATAACTGAATGGCGCGGGTGGATGATAAAACGTGCAGTAGCTAAGGTTGCCATCTCTCCCTGACAGATGCCAGTGAGGACGGTGTTATATGCCTTTTTATCCCTTCCTTGTTTAGTTTGGAATTACGGTTTACCCATCTACCCAAAACTAATAACCCGTTTACCCAATGAAGAGTGTTGGACATTCGTTTGTATCTTCTTTGTTTGGGCGCGAACTAGAAGCTCAGTCCCAAGCTTCCAAAGGAAATGCGAACATCATGCTTTGGTCTTTTGTCCTACACACACACACACACACACACACACACACACACACAAATTGTCTGGTCCACGAGTCACGCGAGCAATGCAAAGACCGCAGACGGGCCGCGGATTACGATAGGCTGCTGCGGAAGTAAGGGGCGAAATTTGAAAGAATTAGCGCATTTAATGAATTCAGCGGTGTTGCCACTCTTTCCTAGCACTTGCTTTGTCGTTCACCGTAGCTCATATATATATATATATATATATATATATATATATATATATATGTATATATATCGAAGCACTGACGAAGTCACCTTGATTGGTGATGAAACGTTTGCAATCAAATTACTCAGCTCAGCAAATAAACCAATACCATATACACATAAACACAGGTGAATGATGTATAACCTGTAATGTTACTGATACCCGAAATGGTAGACTAGATTACAACCAGCGAGCACTGGAATAGATTACGCGACTGAACAAAAGAAAACAATTCTCTAATAATGAAAATCACATTAACTTTTCTTTGCATTTGTCTATATAACAATTGGAAACTGGTATCATAGAATGAATAACTTTGAGCCAATGCAAATTGCGAAATGTTATTTCTTTTCCCTCGGGGATGGCCACCATTGTGATAAGCTGGCTGAAGCTGCAGATGGCAGCGAAGCACTAGCACACTGATCGACAAGTAGAAAAATCACAGATCTTCGTTACTAGTATTGGCATGAAATAATCATTTCTTTTGTGTTTATAGCCCGCAGGTTTCTCAAACAACTGACTGAGAAAGTTCCTTCAGTATAAATCAACACTATGTGGAAAAATAAAGCCAAACGGATGTCCTGGCATTTGGACTTGAAGGTCGAGGGTTCGAATCCTCCCACCGCCGGTCAACTTCCCCATTTGGCAGTCTTCTGCTGGCCGCGGCCCCTTCCCGAAAATTGGTGTACATTGTTGTTTCATTAATAAAGGAATTAAAAGATGAAAGATAAAAGTATAATAAGGGAAATCAAGTCATTTGCGATCGTTTACTTTAAGTTTGATGAAAACACATGTTTTGTGTCATCGCATTTGACCAGTCTTCCTGATGCTTCCCAGATTACTTTTAACGGTTAAAAGTGCCCGGCGCAGTAAGATCAATGGCAAAAGAAATACCGTCCGACATTTTCTATGAATTTCAATGCATTCTCAAACTGATAATGAGTCATTTATAAGCCAAGCGGATTTAGATGGCCACTAATTCTGTAATGGCATCCAGTGAAGATTCTGCGACCGACCACCTTCTCAGATTCAATATCGGAATAATCGACCAATGGTAAGGGAAACAAAAGAGCTATCCAGGCGATTTGAAAAATTGTCTGAAGTAACTACCAAAAGTTTCTACCTCTATTTAACGTAGTACCAGCTGGCATTGTAATGGGGTTTGCACCCACTTACCCACCCCACATTTCGACACAAATCTCCGGAATGCATGCGTCGGTATTTTATGGGACATCGAACCCTGAGAATGACTGCCATTATTCTTGTGCTTGGAGACACTAGGGCAGGTAAAGGATTACAATTTTTATCTCAGGCTGTCCACATCTTGGATTATGGCTAATATTTTATTGGTTGTTCTGATAAGGTATTCGAGAACTGTATGGGTGTAAACATTTGACCACTATGGAAACTGGGAAAGGATGAAGAAATACTGGGTTCGTGAAATGTTAAGCCTAAATTCTAAAAGCTTCCAGAAAATCCAATCGATTTGAAAAAGATTCTTCCTATTGTTAACCTAGTCTACTTGCCACCTGATCTTATTTTTGATTGCACCAGGCACGGATACAGACTGTCAATATTAACCGGAATGGCTCTGACCCCAACGGAGTAAGTGAGAACAATGAGAAGACCGCGGGATTTGGAAGTTAAGTACGCCCAAGGGTAGTTACTAAACTTCCACCCCCCGCGAAACGGCCATGTTTTTGCGGGCGTTCAAACCATTGGACGTAACTCGTCCACCCGCGATAACTGATAGTTATAACTGTCCACCCCGCGATAACTGGTAACGGTTGCTGTTAAATGTCAGCTGATATAATTTTTCAACGTGGTGAAAAGGTGATCAATCAGAAGCAGTGAAGCTAGGAGGATAATATTGATGTTATTTTGTACAGAAAAATAAAAAATGTCCATTTAGCATGCCAAACCGGTAAAGAGTAATGGCTGTGATAGTGAAAATGACCGTTTTGTATTGCGTATTTTCGTTGAAAATTTATATAAATATCTGTCTGCCCCAAAATAGCGAGAATGTCTACCTAAATATAACTTACATATATATATGTATATGTATCAATATGTATATATACATGTGAACATACGTATGCACCGGGGTGATATAATATTCATATACATTTTTGGCTGCTTAATCGTCACATGAATTGTGTTTGTCCATTTAATGCATTTAGGTATGACTCAAATCGATATAAAGTGGCCAAAATGTGTATATTTACATGTACATATATGTATCCGTATATATATATATATATATATATATATATATACATGTAGATACGAAAACAGGTGAGGAAATAAATGTGCACCTCTAGGTATAAAATGTGGACGTTAAAATGGCGGAACTTAATAAATCCCTATACGCGTTTATAGTAGACACATGCTTATACGTATATGTATATATATGCATATATACACAAATCTACATATATACAACCATTTATGTTTCCTTATCTGAATATACATGCATTTACCCGTTAGCCACTTAGTCGCGTGATATATGCATATAATGCCCAACGGCAAAACGTACGACCCCTCTGCCAACCCCGTGTCGTGTCGATCGCCCTCTCTCTTTGGCCAGGTATATATGGCGAACGACACCTATAAGCATCTCTAGACAAACACAAACCTGTCTGCCTCAGCATACACTTCTAACATTTACATGCGTACAGTGGACTAGTTTCACTACTCCTAAACGAATGAGCACCAAAACCCCAACCTTTGTTGCGCACGTTAAAGAAGACTCACGTACCAACAACCTAACACACACAATGAACTCATAACAGAAATAACCGATTTTGGAAATCGGTGACCGTAATCAAATAGTGGTGGCCCCAAAAGGGGCCGTGGGGCGTTCTCGTCAATCCCGTTCCTCCCGCGGTCCTTGTTCCTTGCACATCCGTCGTCCTTCGTTTGCCTCCTCTTCATCTGTCCGACGTCTTCTTGGGCTCATCAGGTCTACCTGCAATGGAAATGGCAAACATTAGTGTTAATAACGTTTACCTTGTGCTGATAGACAATGCCTATTTTCTACCTCAACCCCATTAGTCGTAAAAATACCAAAATTTAGTGCCCACTTTACACTTTTTTTCGTGCCTGACACTATCAGGCACGAAAAAAGCAAACCCAACTACATCCTCCCGTTTCAGTAACCTGAGACTATCTTGTCCGCGCAATAAATCTTTTACGCGAACGACGTCGTTCCGGTCATCCATTAACCGGAATTTACTATCAATATCCCGAACTGTAACTAGGCGGTTGAACTTATCCCGCGCATATCGACAAACCTCTCTAGAATTTCCAAAAATATCCATTATGCTAATTACGTGCGCCTCCTGCTCTGGGGTTGGCTTACGATTGCGCGTGTAATAACGGTCAATATTTGGAATCCTTCAAATAAATATTACTTGAGAAGATAACAGACTTACCGACGACCACTTTGATTTCTAAATCAGATTCAAAATCGGAAAAACCAGCATAAAAACGGCAAACGTGACGTCTAAACACTTCAGTATCACCAATATGGGCAGCAGCAGCGACCGCACGAACAGCCGTGGCAGCCATGAGAGCGCAAGTGACGCCATTTTTGGTTTCACGTGTATTTATACCCAAAATCGTCCGTTTAAACAATGATCAAGTTCCCCAGATTACCATTTTCTTAATTTCCGAAATATGCCCAATAACATATTCATTCCATTTCCATAACAAATCTTTTTTAGCTTCACAGGAGCGACTTTTCAAGGTGGAAGTTTCGTCACTATCACGCCCATGTGCATTTAAAAACCCAGCACATATACAGGGCATAAATAATTGTGCTAGGTGAGATAACTTCGGACCGATGGCATCTGGGACACGTTTGAAATTCTCGATCATGTGGTACCGCGATCCTGATTGACTGATTTTGCAGACAGGCTACAATCAGCCATACCGTACAGTGTCACATGGTTTTTATTTCTTACATGGATTATCTGATTTAGTTTCCCATGAAATTTCACTGATAACACTTTCTCGAGCCAAACATTACACGGGTGAAAACACAAAATCTGCGAAATAAATCTGAGGAATTAAGTGAGTAGTCGGTGAAATGTATTCGGGGGACAAAGAGATTCCATGCAATTCAAACATCTGTAAACCTCGCTTTAATACGATTACTCAGATGGCAAGTTTTATATTTAACCACCTAGCAACAGTAAACCTAACGGCAATGTTTGATGAAGGAGGCGCAACCACTAAAAGTCTGCGGAAAGTGGGACTGGCCGACAATAAGCTAATTCGTATTCCTGACGTTCAAAACGTCGTGACCTAATCAGCTTGCAGTAGTTAAGTGGTAATGGATAGACAAAATGGCCCAGGAGAGCAAGCTACGGGGTTATCCTTATTAGTTAAAGACCACACCGCTTTTGACCAGTCAGTTGCCTGGCAATTTTGCTTGGTCACGTAATCACTTCTTACTGCGGAAATGAAATGTTAGGTTACTCCTTTCAAGTCTTGTCTGACTTGCCGATTTCTCAGTACCAACAGATATCACTATTCAAACGTATAAGCACCCATTTTACAAGTGCTTACTAAGAGCCTGTGGAAACCAGTCCAGCATTCACCGTAGGAATTGCGGTATGCAAGCAGCTGTGTGCTGACAAGAGAATTTATCTAAATACCAAGCAACAAATGCACACATAGAAGGGCACAAACACACACGCGCACATACAAACACAAACTTGCACAGTCACAAAGAATGACTTTTGGCAACGCACGTGCACGATATGTGCCATGATGACTGACCCAAATAATAATCGGGTCCATGGCCTGGCATCGCACATCGAATCGGAAAATCTACGCATACCATGGAGCCGAGTAAGTTGTGTGAACCGTCGAGTGCGTGCACGTAAACGAAAGAAAAAACAAGCACAGCCATTGAAATCAAAGTTCTTTAAGAACATTTTCATTGACATTAATCCAATCTCGCCTCGAACCCCCAATGACATATCTCGATACATCTGGATGGTTTCGATCAACGACCAACGACAGTGGCATTGTGACGATTTGATCAGAAAATTAACAAACAAAGGCTGATGGTGATAAAGGTTGAAAGTTCTGGATAAGGAATCCTGGTTCGAATATCAACAGCCATGTGATGATTTGCGACTGCGGTATTTTGAATAGGCAGAAATATGCTTCTGACTTCTTTGTTTACCGCTGTGATCAATGTAAGTTACATTGAAAGCACCGTCCTTAATGGAGATTAAATTTTTACATTCAAAGCATGAATAAATTAGTGCATGGGAGACTTTTACAATTTCTCTCTAGCTTTTCCGACGGCAAATAAACCTAGCAAATGTGAATCAATGTGTAAAAATTAAAACGAACACTACTAAAACTTCTACAAAGCTCCCGATGATTGGCAGTAATGTTTCTTGGTTGTCTGATCTGTGCATCTGTGGGGTTGCTGTCTCTCGGATTCGTCCAATCGTCCCAGCGGCAATTTTGCTCTATACCAACTGTTTGTGTAAATAGCGGATTGGATAGCTGGCTTGGCTAGAAGTGGCCTCAAAATGCTCAACAGCCCCCTGTGGGGCGAACTACTCGCAATCGCTAAAGGATCCTGACTAAAGAACTGGGAGCAGTATCTCACCTTTTGCGGTCATGCTGATCTTGGTTGATAGACCAAGATAAAGCTGTCGGACCTGATTGGGAAAGCATTCGTTAGTCATTCCCATACGGTCCTATTCACTGGCACTCTAAAAAGAGTAGAACGGAATATGAACTCAAATACTTGAACGGTTAGCTTCAAGTGCTAGAGTGAACTGCGGAGATGAATAAAGTCCTACGGTTTCCCCGGGAAAACAGTTCAACAGTAGAGGATTCACCAATTCGGATGTGTCGTGATTTCCTTCATGACGTCTGGGCAACTGTTCTGATTTTAGGAGAGATTGCAGAAAGTATTGCGTCATGGAGAAAAACAGTTAGATGGATTTGAAGAAATGTAACTTCAATATGACAACACTCTTCAACTGATTTGGATTACATAAGGTGCACCTCACCAAGAGAAGGATTTCAATGATGACTGATAAAGGCTCTCGTTTTCTCTGGCACTAGTTAGGGAATGTATGGGATAGAGAGTTTAGATGTGCTTTTCCAAGCACTGCGAAAAAAATCAGGACAAAGCATTAGGCTAGTCGTGGGCTAGAAAACGAATTACCGTGTCGCGGACAGAAATGCAAGGTATAGCAAAATTTACTAGTCTGTATATGCTTACTGGGCTGATTCACAAAATAACCTAGTATTGTTTGTTACAACTACGTAGTCCAAAATCTGACTATGGCACTCCTCATCGAAGTACGATATGGCATTGTATGTTTGACTGACTGTCCTTCGGACTCCATCCTTCACTCACAAACCTCAGGTCACCCAGTTGGCCTTTTACTGAGGAATAACCAGACTCGAGTTCCGCTCTTATTAGAGCCCCTCAGTGGTGCATAATTCTCGCCGCACCTAGGGTTTGTCAAATGAAGGGCATAAAGGCTATTAGTGGCAATTAAACAAACCTAAAATGGTGATTCTCTGATTGGCCGGGACAGTGATAATATATGCGTTTTTCCGGTAAAGAAACCCAGGTGCAAACCTTGGGTGGAATGCAGAATATGAACCCCTGAGGAGCTCTAATAAGAGGGAAAATCGAGTCTGGTGCTTCCACCGGTTTAAGGCTGACTGGATAGCCTGGGGTTTGTGCGTGGAAGATGGAGCCCAAGGATTAGTCAGTTAAGGTTAAAAGACATCACACACACACTCTTCGCAAATAAAGGTAACCTCTATATATTTGTATTATGCTGAAAATGTCGATACAAATATCAAATTAATCGGTAAAAATTTGTTCAATTCCATGTGTCTATATTCTGAGGAAACTTCGGAAGGAAAAATTATACCAATATTTCATTTGAATGCTTTAATTCTCCTCCTCTCTCAGATCTGCCTTCGACGAAATTTTAATCCTGTTGTGTCGAATGTCACTATGCTTGGGGTCATATTAGCTAACGAGGAAAAATTGTCGTCATCATAAATTCGCACACAATGCTGGCAACTACTATTTTTGCTTAGATTTTCATTACGGAAGATCAAGATAACACAGACTGTTAGAACTCGATGACATCTGAGCAACAAGTCCCATTGAGCTAATAGGACATTTTGTCTCCGATGGGAATTTCTTTCCCCACGCGTACTTTCAAGTAGCATTACACTGTTTCCAATGAAATATAAAAGAATCTCACAGATAAAAAAAGAACTTAGTAGGTAACGTGATCATGTGCATTGATTGTCTTATAAGTATCGAAGAAGGCAAATTTACATAAGGAAAACTGGCCGTAAACGAATGGACGATGCACGTGAACCGTGACATCAAGTTTCCGTGTTCGTCAATGGTCACTGGACCTAACTAGTCACTACGGCTAAGTTTGGCGCACCTGCATTATTTTTGACTTGTATTGCTCTCGGTAGAACCTAGACAAATTTCACCCGTTTTCTTTTGGAAATGACGCTTTCGGCAATCAGGTTAACGGCTCGATCTTTCACACCATTTCAAGTTATTTTGCATCCAAAGTGAACCGACATTCGTCCTATTGTTCATCTGGTCATATTTCGGTTCATTCTTAAGCTTTTCAAATCAGATTTCAAGGAGACTCTAAAACACTACTTTGCTTAATGGGCAGAGAACTTTTGATCCAACGAAATAATGGAGGTATGGTCGGCTAGGCTCCGCACAAAACCACTCAAAAGTCAAGATCCCTTAAGGTTCCTTGGTTCATATAGAATAAAGTTTGAACCAGTCTTACGAAGAAATTGTTCACGACTTTTACCCTCAAAAATGACTACTGATTTGCAATTCTGAGGCAGCGGATTTCGAAGACGTTTCAGGTCATCTTTAGTTCTGCAGTAATAAGGTTGTGTATTCTGTCCAATAAGCTATTGACTAATTGAAGATGGTCCAACGCTCTTATTATTTCTGCATCTCGAGCCTAACTAACCAGCAACGTGAATGATTCATATTTTCCTTATTTATTAGTGGGACATAAAAATGTCTCCCAATCTCATGAAATTGGGCCGAATGTTCCTACACGAGGAAAAATGGACTAGGCTCGAAATGAATCACATGAGCAAGTTCAGTCCGCAGACTGCGCTTAATATGGAATCCAAGTGTGAATGACAAGAAGGGTGGGTTATTGGAAGCTTTTATCCCTTCTATGCAGCACACTCCAAACCGTTATCAGTCCCCACCCTTGGTAAAGTTCGCTGTGATCAAATATCCAGTTTCACGTAACAGAGTCAGAGGAGGCGAACAGATTAGGACAAACGCATCAGAGCAACTCCTTGTGTTATCGAACGAATCCCTGGAAGTTACGATGCTCCAAAATAAATCTCAATTTGCATCCCTTCCAATGGGCACTTCGTTTTGCGGTCAGATATACTCCAGGTCTCCTCGATTAACTCAGTCTGAACAGTGAAGAATTAGGTTACTGTTAAGTGAACTCAGCGGAAGCCAGCTGTTTGTCTTTGATGGGTTAAATATTCTTTTGCATTTAGGAAACGGCTCTGATTTCTGTGAATCCTACCATGTAAACTCGGCCGTAGTTATCGTACTCATATTGTCGTGCGATTTGAATAAATTGCTCTCAGTGTTATATAATTGAATCGACATTTTCAATCCGTTACCAGACAGGTGGTAGTTGTCTCGGATGTCTATAAGTGTGGGGACACCATTCGCTGAGTGCCTGAAGCCACCGGGCTTTCGGTTTTCCACAGATTTCGTGGTGTGCTTTTACCAAAACATTTTGAGTGACTCAAAACAGAATGCTTGTTGTAGACTTACGGTGGCCAGGTGGATAAGGCTGTGGCGTTTGGACATGAAGGTTGCCGGTTTGACTCTTCCCACCGAGGGCAACACTTCCCACTTGGTAGCCCTCTGTTGGCCTCTGCCCCCTTCCTAAAGAATGATTTATATTGTTAGTTCATTACTACAGGAAGTAAAAGACAAAAGATGGAAGACAATTCAGCCGAACAGATACGAACACTCTCGTCATCAATCGCACTGCTTTGCAAATTTATTCAAGCCCAGAACAAGCTGCGTCCAATCGTTCACCTACATACATTTTTGTGATTTTGGCCCAGTCATATGCATCAAAACCGAGCATTTAAAATGCATCGTAAGAGCAGTAATCCAGCAGCTAAAACAAGCACAAGAAACAAGACCCGGGCGACCTTTCACAGGTGCATGCGTGGCCCGCACAAAAAAAAACGCATCACTGAACGCTCGGCATGGTGGTCTTTCCTAATTAAACCTTGGGAGTGTCTTGTACAGAGGATCGTCGTGTTTTTCCCTGTCCAGGGAGTTCACGATAGATGAAATTGTCTATCAACTTTTGGTTGATTGGAAAGCACGAAAAGAACCAGGAACTCAGGTGGAGTGCAAATGCCGTAGAAATAACGAATCAAGACCACGTTGTGAACTGTGAAAACACCACGAGAATTTAGGGAACAGCTAACGTCATCTCGCGTTTGGCATTCCCGTCTCCGTGACGTCGGTCTGATTTCATGCGGCCTTTGGGAACCATTTCTTTTGATATGCCTGAATTAATGAAGGCAGTATGCAACACTCTGAAATTTATTTAAAAAACGCACGATACTCTATCAAAAAAGTGACAAGTGAGGATGAGGGGACTGTAATTTACATTTGACAAGAAAGATAGGTGGTTGGCTAGCGCACAGTCACGAGCTACCTCGATCAGTAACAATAGTTTTTTTGCGTTACAAATATGGAATGACTGGGAGATCAAATAAAATGAATGAACATTGGTCACAACTTTCCTGTTCTCAAGGTGAGCCGAAACCAAGGGCATGCGGAACCAGGTCTCGACTTTCTTTAGCGCGTTTGTAGGATAGTCGTCAATGCAGAGACCGTACGTGGCTTTTCAAAAAGTGATTCTCTTTTGTGATTGACAAGAGCTTTGATAAATAGCAAAATAGTATGGATATTCATGGGGATTGGAGACAAAAAACCAAAAGCTAGTTGAAAGACTGCCACGCAATACCTGCTCATGACAAATTTTCTGTTTTCTAAAGTAACAGCTTGAAAATTGCGCCGATGAGCGACCTCGTCTTGTGCACCGAAGCTAGGGTCCGTGGGAAAGGTATCCAGGACTGTTGGTTGATTACACAAACGCAGATGGGGCAAAAATATCAGTCGACCGCACCGGTGACCGCTAATTCGCTTTCGATTGTTTTGAGCAAATACCGGCACAAGTAAGGCTCTTCTGAGTTACTTTTCCTTACTGAGAACAACTGGAATGAGCAGCACCTGTCGCAAAATGAGGTTGGGAGATAGTTAGTTCCTGAATTTACAATTTTTTGCAACCTGGCTGGAACTCTGGCAAAAGATTAAGAAAGCATAAGTGAAGAATCACAAAAATTTCTGTCACATGGAACTTGGGCTAGTTTAGCTGCTTCGATAGCAAGGGTCTTGTTTCAGCAACCACGCATGGTGACTTGGCCACTAAGATATACCCGTAAACCTAAATACTCGCATATGTAAGCATTTTCGATCAACTTATCACTGGTGCATATGAACAGAACGGCTCATGTGTATGTATAATTTAAAATAATCTCGTACTTGTACGAGTGCATCAGTTTCTTCCGTCAGAAAATACTCTTGAAGCTGAACTGCAGACGCTCAGAAGAGTATTCACTGAAAATGGTTTCTTAATTAGATTAATCGATAAGATATTGGAGACAGAAAAGAAAATTCCTAGGAAGGTGACAGTAGAGAGAAAGACAATATAAATAACTCTGCCATTCAAAGGTGACACGCTAGCAGAAATAGCACGACGAAGACTGACTAGCGCTATCAGTAAGACATTTTACGCAGCCAAGCTTCGAATCTCGTTCAAATCCCACCCCGCAGTCCCTGATTCTGCAGCCTCGTTTCGCATCTATCCCCTCACATGTTCCTATGGGACAATGTACATCGGCCGCACGACCAGGCGCTTGTCTGAACGCATCCGTGAGCACCACCCGGCATGGTTAGGCACTGGAACAATTAAGTCACTTAATAGCGCAGTGGTTTCACATCTAGCACAGACTAACCACACCGTGAATGTGACGCAAGCTTTCCGGACCTTGTATAAGGTCAGAGGTCAACAATCCAGGTTGGCAAAGTGTCGCCTCTTGAGCACTGCGGAAGCTGCCGCAATCCGTCTTCACAATCCTCCACTGTGGTCTAAAAACAATTTGTAGTTGCGCTTCAACTCCCATGGCTCACCCTCCGTCCCAAAGCAAACCCTAGACAACAAAACAATTAACACAACACATTCTTATGTATTCAGGTTATGCATGCAACACCACAAATCCCTTCCCCGCCCATATTTGTATCTGACTAGTCCAATCCTTCCTAAAGCGAATTTTTCCGAATATTTAGTGATGTAATGCATAAATACGAATCACTGAAAACGAGCTTGTTCGCTAAATTGTTTTCTCAGCTTGCTCAGAGGGAATTTTCTAAGACTTCGTTCTCTACCAAATAAGTGTGTACCAGTATGCGAAAAACGATTCGATCACCAGTTTATTGAAAAATTGGTCTCCGACACTTGGTCATTCGGCTGCATTTCGGTCCGCATATACTTCAGTGAATGCAGAACGGACCAAGACATATCTAAATCTCCTTGCAAAACTGGTCCACAGCAAGCCAGTCACACTGGAGCCTAGAAACATTCCCGGCGTGAAAACACCAGTATGAGCATGGGATAAGGCATTGAAAACGAAAGGTGGACGAAAATGGAATGTACACTACTTTGCCGCTAAAGTGTGCACTTTATACTGAGAAGTATGATTATCATACTTTGCTTCGATAAATAAAATGCAAGTCGCATTTTTCGATATGCATTAACGTTTCCCCTGGAAATGCCAGAGTTGTCGAAGGTCAACTGTGAGCTGTAAGATACATTGACATTCCGCTGAAAACATCACCAAATAACAAGTCGCTTCAACACAAGTATAATAAATAGTTGTGGATAGATCAAGAAGCAGAAATTGAAAAACTAGAAGAAGAAATGGAGAAGTACTCGCGTAACAATTTTGCCCGAAATATTAACGCAATGCGTAGTGAGTAGATCTCAGTGACGCACGCTCTCGAATCATTAACACGCATTAGTAACGTACCGACTGCAAACCATGAAACCGAAGAAAGCAGAGAGGCCTCGCCAGAGGAACGTCAAGTTCCAGTTCATCCACAAGGCACTGGTACATATAGTAACTACAGGTAGCCTGTTTTCACGTTAGTTTATTGCCACGATGATGGCTGGTTGGTTCTAATTTCAAGCGACAGCAAATTTGTGTCAATCAGCTTCTGATGTCATGCAAGCAACCTCGCCACAAAACCCCGGTAGACGGCCGCATCTGTCAGAATGACATTTTGAACTTTCCAAAAGATGCAATTTGTATAAACGCAGTGAACCAGCAATTTTGTATGAGAGAGTCCAAACGAGGGACGACAGAAACGTCAGTAAATAATTAATTGCAACAGTAGAACAAAATTAAGTGATTCTCAATACTACCACTAATAAGTGGTATTTCCGTCCAATTTATTCTGATGAAAATATATCCGATCGATCTAACTACTGAATGATTGGAATCGGTATCAAACGCACGCATCCCGTAATCGTTTGGCAAGCTTAACCACACTGAGGGATCAGACAGTGCGCCAGAGTGCAAAATGCGCGACAAGCATGATAACGTCTTGATGTGCACCAAAATGTATTCACATTGTCAGACCCACACTCCTCCCATTATCATGCGAGTTCGAGGAGGAGTATCGTGAACCGTCCAACTCCGACTGACAGTTAGGAAAGTTTGCACACTTCCGGTATACGCCCAGTAGGGTGTTTTGACATAGCTAGTTGTCTGGTGAGCTATTGTTTTCATGCGCTCTGTTTTACGATCGAACGTGACTGTCAATGTTTTCCCTCCCCTCCTCTTTCTCTCTCTCTCTCACTCTATATATATATCTTCTCACTTCTCACCTATGCAGCCTATCTGACTTAATCAAATACAGTTTGAAGAAGCCCAATATTATCTGAATTGCAAAGCAATCATTGTGCATCTCGGAAGGATCAGTCACGCAACTTTCTTTGGAAGAACTGATAGAACCAGTCGAGTAGGCAACTGTTCATCACCAGTTTATTTGTTATAGTCTGTATATCCCGAAATAAAGCACACCATATTAGAGTCTGACTGACAGTACCACTCACTTGACTAGCTTTCACCGTAGACGCTAACGGTGCTTCAGCAGACCTGACTTGAAGAGATCATATGTCGTTCCCTTGCACCACGGCTTTCAGTGTCACAGCTGTGCGTTCCCTTTGTTTTTGTGCAGCAAGCGTTCGAAGCCATGAACCGTGTTTTTTTTTGAAGAATGAGATTTTGGGAAATTCGCATGACAGACGACGTGATGAGAGGTTTCCCAATTTTGCTATCGAAGACAAAATTCAGTGACCTATTTTACTAGTTTTTTGTTCAAATCCTGATCGTTTACTGAAGTATTGTTGGGCACGGCGATTATGAAGCTCAAAAAGTAACGGCTATCCGTTCACTTTCTAAGACCAGTGGATTTGGATACTGATTTGTTTTGCCTTTTTTTCATTCGGAGTGAAAATGTAGTGCTGTAAACCAATTCATTTTTGTCCATAAAATGTGTACAGAATATCAGCAAACCCGAAAAAACAAGCAAATGGTGCAGTCTGCGATATTGTAAGTGAAAATAGCATTTTTCGAACCATTCTTTGAATCGTAATCGGAACCCCTTATCGACTGAATGTCATACTTCGTCGATAAAGCCACAACACACGTGACATGGCGGAAGGCATCAGCGGGATTGATCGCCAACACGCAATTTCATTTCATTCACGCAGAACATGATAGTCACGCTGATGGCCAATCGCGCGCATAATGACAAGCTCTCCGACTGATCCGCATACTTTGGCTGATGAACTCGACTTTTAACAGTATACCAGATTCGACTAACAGGATAATCAACATGTGAACAGAATATCAGTTTACGGTTGGTTGAACTGAATGGCCGACCTGCATAGGAGCAGTGAAAATGTTCGATTTGGATCAACTAGCATGGCTCACACATGTGATGGTCTTTAAGGGCTTTTGTATTGGTGTGTGCGTAGGCGAGTGACAAAGATTCTATACAGCTATTGGATACACCACCTAAGTGGGCATGGTTCCAAAACACCATTGGCCTACAGACCGGCGGTGGTCAAATGGATTAAGCGTCTCTCTCCGAAAGGTTCGAATCCCAAAGCTAACGGTCATGTTGATGGGAGACGCCAATTCGCTGTCGCTCGGTTCGACACCACACTAGACCTCATGTTACCTTACGTGGTTCTATTTTCCGGTTGCAATTCATCTCCCATGTGAGCCTTAGAAGCTGGTGAGCATGTTCCTTCCACCACACTCATGCTTCAAGCATATATTAAAAAGAGTACTCTGAGGTGTCAACTATGTGCATCGCTATTTTCAACTGCTGACTTAAAACCGTGTGAGAACTATAAAATATAATCTTTGGTTAGGAACTGTAGTGAATAGGGCATATGGGTTAGGTTGTGCACATCAAACAATTGTTCTTATCTACATAGTCACCGCAAAGTCTGTGTTAGCAGATTTTGTGGCCAGAAGACTGATTTGGGCAATCCGGTTAGGATTGCTTCTCTGAAAATTAAAATATTCCATTCAGCATATTGTAGCAAAGGTTCAGAAAGTGAAATGAGGTCAACAAAGCTTTTGAAAGTTACCAAATAATGATCACTCAGCGTTACGATCAAAGAAACTTCTCGGTGTTATGTAATATCTACTTGACCAACCACTTGGAAATGCGCTCTAATTTCCGTTTTCAAGGTTAGCGATCTGGTCTGCCAATGCAAGTGTCACCGCGACTGCAGAAAAACTGATATACGTGATGTGAAGCAAAATGTGACATCCAAAAAGATTCCCGTGGGCCCAGAATATCCCACCGGTTAGTCGGGATGGCGTAGTTTACGGCTGAACGGAGAATGCGGTCTCTGTTGAAGACTAAACTAATGTATACAGTTTTGTTCGTTGCATTGTAGATTGGACTACCCTAGGTTTCTGTCGACTATGAATGTCGATGAATTTCGTCGGGTGCTCATTTTGAATGAATGTTCCGCGAACAAAGTTTCTCCTTCTAAGACGGTGTAAGGAGTGTCCCGAAGTCTACGCGTCCTGCGTATTTAAATCTCTGACCGAATTCCAGCCCGGATCGCCGAACACCGGAATCACGTGACCATGTCGAAGCGCGGAAATACGCTGCCTGTGCTGATGCGTTGTGGTCCTTTTGTCCACAACAAAGGCATCGGGTGTGAAGATATCCCAGGCGCCGTGACTGATTCTTCACAAAGGCTCTTCTGCACTCATTTGATGTAAAAGTTTCGAGATAGAAACACTGTAAATGTAGCATTGTCTAGTCACATTCGATAGTCTCGTCAGTTTGATACCTAAAAAAATAAATAAGCACTGACCTCTTCCTCATGCGAAACTTAACGGTTAGCGAAATAAAAGGGGTTCAAAACATTGAAGTTTCAATAAAAATAATAATATCTTTTGCATGTCATTTGTAAGAAACAATGTTGGAAACGTAGTCACTCAGCTTCATTTTTATCATTGATAAAAATACATCGGTTAGTGTTGGACCCAATGAAGTGTCCATTGTCGCATTGTCAGTTTGTCTGAATAGGATATCGACGAAGACAAAGGGGACATTTTAGTGCTTGGAAGAATAAATCCTTGCAATTTGTCAACACGAACTTTTGAAATATTTGAAAAGGAGATGAATTAGAGCAAATAGTCTACAGTAACACGAACAGGTACATTCTTAGAAAGATTATTCCGCCTGGATAAGAAATATTTTATGAGAAGCCAATAAGTTATCTTCTAGCTTTTTGACAATGAGATGTCATTCCTGTGCGGATAGGATCTAGGATATTTACTAACTAACGTGACATAATTGTGATACAGGGAGTTTTGCACGAATAGTACTGGTCATAGTGGGATACCGGGTTTATGGACTTTCGGTAAGGTATTGCAGTTCCATTTGGTTTGAAATGCTTTTACCTAGCTTTGGAAATGAAATCATGCGGCAATAAATTCTGGAAATTTCGGGTGGTTTGACATTCTGTGAGGAGACTATTATCGACTGCAGTGTATGCCTCGAAATCAACTTTGTTCGTCAGTTTCGGATTCCTTTTGGACCTGTATATTACTCGTCCACAAAATAACCCCAAGAGAATGTTATTGGTACCGTTTGCTAGGTGACTTGAGTTATCACCTCAGCTTATGTGTTCATCTGGACGACCTGCCATCACCTCACTGATTGCAGTTGAACCTGAGTCAAGTACCGCTGTGCTAGCTTGAAAGCAGTCCTTTATTCGGTATTGTGTTTCAGACTTCGCAACATATTTAGCTGTTGGTAGAAGCCAACAAATTGGAATAACAGTCTTTCTTTTAATAGGCTAAACAAATCGTTGATCATGGATGAGGTTGATATCACGTGAACGCACTGATCAGCTGCGTCTACGTTCGACCGAAAAATGACCCCAATGCAAACAATCATGAATTTCTGGCTCCCAGTCTACCTGCGCGCTGCACGAGGCCTGATTTAGAAATTCCGGACATGCGCTGCGTGTGAGGTGTTGGTATAAATTGCCCAGCCAGAGTTTTGTAACCCTGCAAGATTTTGTAGTACCTCCATTTCTACATAGACACCAATTATCATTTTGTATAGTATCACAGTGGCGCGAAACTGTGTGAGTGAATTAAGAAAACACGAGGCGGATGGACCGTTTCACCACAAGACTTCAGCTAAAACTTTCAAGCATAACCTGTAGAATACTGTCGATGAACAGCTATTCATATTCCAGGTTGGCCCTTCTCGGAGATCTTGATTCACAGGTGCCATTATATTCGAATAACCTTCGGAGCAGAATGGCTCAAAGGATCCCCATTATGAGCTGTCACATCCGCGGTTCCGACATCCAAACGTGATGATGCTATTGGCCTGACTTGTGGGGTTCATTAAATACCACTAGAATACAGCCAACCTTCTGTGATGGCAGTGCCTTAGTCCAACAAGGCATCTGATGTGTGCGTCTCATGCATATTATGAGAGCAATGCTTTCCCATTACACTCTCTCGGGATCACCTAATGACAGTCCAATTGCACGCTTCTGAAGAGAGTAAAATACAAAAAGACCGTTTTCCGTTATCATGAGGTTAAACTATACCTTGTAGATGGAACACAGTGATATCACATAAGTATTTCATAAACCTGGCAGTACAGACATCTAATCATCAGGTCTAATAATGGACAACGAAATACCTATTACTATTGATTGATAAGTCTTGTAGCTCATGATGAACATCGAAATCACCTGGTGTCTAACCTACCACCATTTTTTACGTGCATTATTCCATTAGAAGCCAAATTCCCCGAAAGTTTCCAGTGGTACCCATCCATGGTTTTGCAAACCGCTTAGACGAAAATCAGGCGGTTGATTGGTCCTTGGCTAGGTTAAATATAAAAGTTCTTCATTGCGTTGGTTCTGGAAAAGGTACAGCGGAATGAAATTCAGTCGGAATCATGTGTCAATCTGGCGAGTGTCAGTCTGCTTCTGTTTCTCTGATTATTGAAAAAATATTCGGGGTCTATTTTACGTTTGGTTTTTGACCTGGTCACTTTTGTGTGCATAGACTTAGGACGATCTCTTCCGCGGAAACGAGTACGTGAAGTAGAACTGGTTCTTACTTTTTTAAGAGGACGCGGTGAACAGTCCCCAGATAAATTAGTAACATCGGTTCCATATTCATTCTCAGTTGGAAGCCTTCAGATAAAGCTTTTGCTTGTGCCTGTCTCCTAGGGCCCAACGATTGCACATAAACGGATCAGTCGTTTTGACTCTCGCTGCGCCATTAACCTTTTTACTCCCAGTAAACGTTGGTGATAATCGGACTTCATCACGAGGGAATAAGTGTAGAAACCGATGGACAACGACGAGAATCGTCACAAGGACGTAAAAACGGTGAGACGAGGACAAAAAGGATGGAAAGAGAGTGCTTAATTAGAGGAAAATCTCCAAGTGATATATGATCCCTTTTTCGGCCTTCTGGAATGTGATTTGTTGATTCAGAGTGTAGGGTTTCTCCACCAAGTGAGACATAGAATTTCATGAAAAGGGTTAACTGCATCTCAACTGCCGAATCAATGTTGTCTCCAAATACGGACATGGTTTGCGTTGGTTAATTATCTCCGTAAGGATAACTATCAGACCTACGGAAGAAGTTTGTGGAATGATATTCAAGGATTCCCGTTCTCAGAGCCATCCTAAACGTTGAAGAGGCAAGCAAACCACAATCTATTAAAGGTAACATAATATGCGGACTCGAAAAATCACGGTGAACACCAGCGTTGATTTGATGGCTATAGGGGTATCACCTTCTGCGATTTGTAGTAACCGGCGGTGAATATATGTTCTGATTTGTTATTTTTGAAGCGATAAATCACTGAAGCCCTTGTTTGCAACCTCCTGCCAAAGGCCAGTACAATTGATAATCTGTCTTCTTTCACTGACTGACATTGCGCCTGCAGCCAGACGGTTCGCGTAAGAGTGGGAGGAGCTTGAAAACTCCGGCTTGATATTGTCTGTAGCAGTTTAGCACACCTCAGTAGAAGTTTACGAACGTTGATGTTTACCAGTATTTAGGTAATAATTCTTGTTTTAATAATCCTTTTTTCATCAGATAGTTAGTAAAGATATTTTAATGTTCAACTGCAAGTGATTACCTAGTATACAATCGAAATAGTACCCTAGAATCCAAAAGCCTCAGCATGGTTGAGGATGGGTGTTTCAGCCTCCGAGTTGGTCACTCACTCTGAAAACCTCTCAAAATACTTCCAAGTAGTCGATGTCTCAAAGACCCTGTGCTGTGGAAGTCCTATGCACTACCTTCTCGTGGCGGTGTTCCTACCGAAGTGCCAGGACGAAAGCGCCCTCCACCGGGTTGACTGACCATTGATAATCAGTCTAAGGGAGTTGGTTGAGCCCTGATTCCAAGCCCCATTACAGGCGGTGTACGAAACACACAACTTCATCCCCACTGACATGAGGCGAAGGGGTGTGCTACATGGAACATCTAGCCTCATTCGAAGGGCACACAAACTGAGCAATCAGTCACCAGTCACCGGTAGATTACTTAAAACTCAGATCTTCCTGCTGCCTTGTCGGTTAGATCATCTGGTCACGGGTTAAGGATACGGTTTCCTAAGTCAACCACTGCTTCGGTTTGGGCAACCGGGAAGTAGCAAATCCGTGGATGACTCATGAATCCGCTGGATGGCCGGTGATGCGGAGATGGAGAATAGAAGAACTAGTGAACTAGCGATCCCGTTCAATCACTCATTCACGTTTGGCAGTGAGTCCTAGTTTGGATCGAAACGTCACAATAAACGTAACTCAGTGTATGCCTTCCCAACTCTAAAGTATGCAACCTGAGCTGCAGATATTTTCACTCATCAAGAACTAGTATGTATTATTAACTCTGCACATTGTTTTTATTTCATTCATCTTTTTCGCCCATTGTTTTCATCATTCGCCATGGTCCCCCTGGCGCACTAAGTATTCAGATTTGTGCAGAATAAATAATAATGACAATCCGGACGACTTCAGCTTGACCCCAGTTCAGTCCCACTTCGCTTAATTAAACGGAAACAGCGTGTTGGCCTCTGGCCGATGCACACAACTGTTTCATTTACTCCTTATAATTAGGCTGTTCATATTGGTCCACATAGCATAGAGCGTATTGGCTGGTTGTCGCTTCTCTCAGGCGCATCGTCTATTCTTCGGTCCTCACTTCGAAAGCTGCCCCCGGTCTGCCCCTGAGAGTGTTTCGAATCCAACCCCTTTGGCCCTCCCCAGAATCAAGAAAAAATGGTTGGTTCCCATCTTGTCTCTTGGTTCGCAGATTCTTAGATATTTGGTTCGTACGTCATTCACCTGGAACAATCCCGTTTTCAGGCGTGATTCTCCATCACCACCGGAAGACTTGTCGGACCTACACAAAGCGGTTTTTGGTTTTGGCACGAGCTCGCCTCGCCTCAATACATCAACACTACGAAATGTAACCTCGGCCAAAGATTCCGATCCCCTGAAGCACGATATATATGGGTCACTTGGAGATCAGTTGCCAGTGGCCGGAATTTTTGATCCTATTCTGGCTGCAGCCTGTTTTATGAAAGTCTGAACAATATCCCAGCTGATATGCATCCATGTTCGTCTTGCTTTGAATACAAGCCTAGTTGCCGAAGTACACGTCTAGCTTCTCCTAGTAAGCATCGCGCCGGAATTTCCAAACGTTATCGAGGCGGTTGACATTGAGGCTTTGGTTGTTGTCCAAAACTTGACCTTTATCCCACAGATAAGCCATTGCTTTTTGGTTTCAATGATTCCATTGGTGAATGCATCATCTTGCTGGATCGTCGTTTTCATTTGGAGTTTAAACTTCTTCGAGAAGAAAAATAAATGTACACACAGTGAATTCACCGAGACCATTGATTATAACACGTATTGGATAGTGTTGTGAGCCTCAGCTGACCGGGTTGTAACTTCCATCCTCGTAGGGTTTGCTCATGATTACAAATGCAGCCGTTACCAAGACACTGACACCCCTCCCCCCAGAGACATCTAGTGCGATACTGGTTCTTCATCTGGAAGCTCAAAGACTGCAGCACGTGATGTTAAGGTGACGATTTATTAAATGGGATTCTTGAAGCATGAATGAGTACTCAGATGCACGTTTGTTTCGAAATTTATCCCAAAGGCGGACTTTCTTGTTTGCAAAAAATGATTAAAAATAGGTATTAGCCAACTAATTAAACAATTTTTAAATAGGTTGTGGAAATTCCGCCGACAAGCCAAGCAAAATTCCAGGCCGCAAACTAGAGTTGAATCAATGTCTCACATCACCTGAACTACGCGGATTAGACTTCTCAGTAGTATGTGTCGCATACGGATGGACGGACAAAATCTGCCCGGAAGCACACGACCGGTTTCGCGGTTATTGCCGCTCTTGAGGTCTTGTGTTCCCTATCTGAAGGTTAGCCTTGCCTGATCGGCGAAAATCCTCCGGCGAATCACCTTGTGATTCTTAAATGGACTTATCATCCGTTCACGCTCCTAACGTTTCTGGTGCGATTCTAGTGACATGCAGAAAGTTACCGCTGGATCCAGCACCTCAAGACAGCGAAAATCTTGAGGTTTAATGGCTGCGGAAGCGATAATGCATTTTGTCCGGTCTGGGCGCACAACACAGGGTTCAGACAGATCGGAGGCCTATCGGTGATACATTTCTGCGGACCTGGGTTTTCACTGACATCACGGCCATGGTGAGCAGACCAATGGGCCACAGACTGTCGCGCTGACCTCGTTCTTGGACTTGGGTTTTTAGCTGCGGCCTATTCAAAGCACAGTTTGTTCCGCAAGCGCCTATTTGCACCATACAAAGACAACCCTGATTGGACCCCACCCACGCACAGACATTCACTAAACCAAGGTCACGCCAGACATTTATGGATTGGACCAATCAAATGGTAGTCTTATGGGTGTGGCATTCAGATCTCCAATATTTTTCTCGAGAATCGACCCAGACCATGGATAGCTACACCGAAGCCACACGTTCGCGTTGCGGATTTTAAACAATGGTTTTGACGAATGTGTCGCTCGTGATGCAGACAGAATGGATGCAGGTCAGCTGATTTTTTGAGGTTGGTCACGGGCGAGGGAAGTTTGAGTCGTTACCAATAGGGCCCTTGCAATTTAATGTATTCGATAAACGTGGACTGAATGGGTATCGCTTTTACACACCCCGCGATGCCCTACGGATGGCAGACTTTGGCCTTGACCTAGCAGTCATGCGGATGCATGTAGACTATTCACTCATTTGGCCAGTATGACCATCCGGTGGGTCTGCAAGTAACAACAGGTACACGGTGGCAGTAGTTTCTCGAATCGCGTCAACAAAATCGTCATGCGATCAGGTGCTGGTCAGTTTCATTTCGCGCTGCAAAAGCGACGTGACAAAGAGGAAAAATTCCAAAAATAGACATAAGCGAAGTACTATTAGTTTAGTTAATAAATTTCGGCCTGTTTACGGTAAGCTATCAACTGAGCCATGAACAATATGGGTACCCGAAATCTGAACACAGAAATGGCAACTTGTTTGCCATTTCAAACATCATTTTGCACAGTCGTATATCTTTCTTGATGCTACTACTATTGCTACTACTACTACTACCGATAATGTTAACAGTAATACATAGGCTCTAAAGTCAAACAATAACTAGATTTATTTCAGTGCAGTAGCTCTCTCACCCACCCTCATGAGCAGTAAGTAATCAGAGGATACCGCGTCCCAGTAAAGTAAAAGTGTGTTTAGTTAACCGCGTGAAAGAAGTTGACGGGTGAAAAAAGTTCAAAGATGAAAGAAGAAAATGAGTTTAAATTAATTCGAATATTGAAAAACAAAGTTTTTCTATAATTCCCGGTGCGTCACTAACCAATTACGATCCCAGAGCTTTTGACATTCGGAAGAATGGCACCACCCACAAATACGCAAAAACGCCACATGCTTCTTGCGTTACATTTTTCTATTTGACAAGTTACCTAAAGCACCACGAAAACCTAGCATACCAGCATTCCATCTTGCCTCACCCTGCCTGTGGTTCTAAACTTGCCGTCAGCAGATGCAGTGATGATTTGTGTCTAGTTACGGAAGTGTGAAAACGAGTTACGATCGATCAGCAAACCACTCGACCGCCCTTGCTCGAAAGTGCTGCTTGATTCCGACTGAAATACTCACCGAACGTCTCTTTTCTGATTGAGTCATGCTGTTCGGGTCCGAATAGTTTGTGTGTTATTTCTCTAACTTTGCCATGCATATGTGACCAAAAATGACCAAATTTGGTCGTGCTGCCCCAGATCTCATTTCATGAACATTTAAAGTAGAGCGTGCATCAAAATTTACTACTGTACTTCCCCGTTCATTGTGCACATTTGACTTTCGAACCCGAAAGAGTCTCTGAAGCACAATCGTCCTAGACGTGACTCGGTCGATACGCTTGGGCGCAAGTGGTCGGCTGTGTACATTTGGAGTTACTTCGGGCAAAAATTCGGAACTGTATGCAGGGTGTGACAAAGTCGTCGGTTTTCCACTCCATATTTTTGGGGCTGCATTTTGGTTTCTTTGTGTTACTCTGATTCGTGCATCGAACCGCAGATCGCGGTACATCCTGGTGGTCTTCTTACTGAATGCCACCCAGACAGAAAGTGCCAGGGAGATTCGAAACTTTCTACTAACCGAGTGAATGCCGTTCCATATCCAGTAATTTAGTCACTCCGATCTGAAAATCGCTTGCCTTCAAAGTTGACAAACCGTCTCTCATAATGCTACTTATCCCAGGGCCACTCGTGTGCCACATCAGAAATAGAGGCTATAGTCGGATAAACGACGTTGTGTCTTTGACAACCTGGTCGTTTCCACGACCTCCGAGACCCATCCCATCATATGAAATGAACGCGTTATGCTTAATTCCAGATTCCTAATGTACATTTAGAAGTAACATGGTCAGCTCCAAGTCACTCAGTTACAAACGTGGAACTCCCGATCCAACACATTTCTACAGGTGAGAGCTGCGGTTGCTTGTTCGCTTGTTCCATTGTCCACTGTTGTTGTACCGGTCTAGTAACAAAGAGAGGAAGCATATTTGTGCGTCTTTCAAATTCTGTGCACTGTTACACTAATGATAGAAGCAACACCGCGACGATTATTGTTGAACCATTCTTGCAGAACTTATTTTTGGTTGCGCATTTATCACCTGTCGAATACATTGATTATAAGAAAACGGAATCAGGAGCCATCAAACAAACCAGAATGGTATAAAAATATGCATCAGTATTTTGACGCATTCAGTCACCAAACAGTTGCGCATCTGCGCTGAGATCATTTGTCACGTGGCTAGTTGGTAAACCTGGATAAAGACGTGAGTGGGCGATCAGTGAACTGGACAATGTTTGCAAGCCATTTGGAGTGTACGGGCTCTGATCGTGTACCGATGGGAGGGCATGACACCATACGATGCGTGAACAATGTATCTATCTTGTTTCTATAACTACTGAATTTGCAGGCCATGAGAAACGGATGCTTGCCATTTTCCATTTTTGATGCCCGATGGTTACTGTTAGTGTCGGTAGCGATACTCGGCCGCGGTAGATTTCGCTTCGATCAGATTACCGGGATTCACTCATTCCATGGGTGACCTAAGGGTCTTCCAATTCCCACCTTTAAGTTGAGTACAAAAACATCCCTCACAATTGGGAAAACCTATGTTATTAATTAGGCAGATCTAATTTTCTAATCTTTAGGGGATGGTACTGACTATAAGGCGATCAGATGCGTTTGGTAGGGCTGCAAAAATAGGACAAAAGGGAAATTGAAAATGCTGCCCGCAGGGATGTTTCCACTTCATGCAACGATGGACTTTTCTTGTCTGAATTTCAAGAGAGGGTCAAAAGTATCGAATTTTGCCATGAGGATTTCCACCAGACGTTTTGGATTAACACTTCCAACGACAAGCAGATACAATGTACCTTCATTATCCTTTGTAAAATATATTTGCCTATGATGCGACTGTTTTGTTTTTTCGCGTAAGAATATCCCGATTATGTCGGCCTTTCGATAGATGTGGTTCTCTCATCATGTGATATTAAGAAATATCGATAAGAACTACGTAAGTAACAGGCTGACATTCACGTTTGAAAGGTACCTCATGAAAGAGAAATGAAGCCCCTGATGTTAATCAATACTTTCGTTATACTCCTTTGTGTCACCAGTGCTTTGTTTGTATCAGGAAAGCTGTGTGATGCCGCTGAAGAATTCGATTCATTTTCTGATTTGAACGAGAACTATAAATCCAATCTTAAAGAGAAGCGTGTTTGGTACAGCTTCGTTTCTTTGTTTCAATACCTGCTACCGTTCGTGGTTGTGAGCGGGCATCGCAGAAGAACATAAAATGACGGACTAAAATACTTTGGATGACGGTGGTCATTTGGTTTCACCGAACTACGTCGACTACTGTTCATTTGTTAGCCTCCTATTGGGGCGAAAGAAGTCTCGATCAGGACAAAGAAGTTGCGTTTGAAGTGCACGTTTATATGTCACCATACCATAACTCCATCGGCCATAAATCACTCAGTAGTCTCGTCATTGTTTCATTCTTTTCATCCCATGCCCGCTTGTGGTCGACATCAAGATGAAAACGTAATGAGCTAATGTTCATTCCAACAAAGTTGCACAGTCAGTCAGAGGAATTACCTCACAGACAAACACATTATCGCTGATTGGCTACAGGTTGACCCGAACACGCAGTTGGACGTCATGGTTGGCATATTTTTTGAGATTTCATACGAGGCACATTAAAATACCGTGCTGAAAAAAGACCGCGTGTCATTGAATTCAAAAATTTGTGTTGATCTTTGCTCAGATTAGTATTTTTTTTTATCGGTTTCCGATAGATGAGTTTCACGTTTAGATCGTGAACCCTTCATCACTGGTCGACGTGAGATCGTCAGTGGTTGGACGCAGACGGTAATGTTCTACTGTACTTATAGGCTTGTCACTAACTTTGACCATGGACCCAACGTCAAAGTTAATAACAAGTTTTTACTGGAAAAAACTAACATTGGCTGACAAAGCCACCTCGATCGGTGACGAGGTATTTGCGACCCAAACTTTAAGCCCAGCGATCAGAACCCTATAAAGAAAGACTTGTTCGGCACTCAAGCTGGCATTTGATTAATTCTTTGGGTCAGTTTGTCTGCTGCTGCAAGTTCTAGCAATAGAGACAAGCTCAAGCCAACGGCGTTTCATTATCTTGATAAAAGAATGACACATGTACGATGAATTTATCCGCATCCGAGGATATGGCTTCATTCGCGTTTCTGGTTCTATCGCGAGTGATCCGGTTTTCAAAAGCATGCATAACCAAAAGTCACTTTCTTAAGTAGAGGAATAATTCAGACTGATTGGTTCGTTTTCTGCTAAACTGCTCAACTTTTCGTTGATCGATTACCATAAAGTTCACTGGATTTGATTAGGTTTTCTCTTGACATCGCGATTCGATCTCGTTTGGCAACAGTGTTGATTTATTCTGACGGTTTTTCCGGAAGTCGTTTACGATTTGGCAATATCAGAATTCCTCGGATCACGATAATTTATAAGTGGATTTTCCATCACCTTTCAGTGGCCCCTGGAATAATGATATTTATTGAAGTAACTCGGTTCCTGAACCAAGTTAAGGGAAGCACACCAGCATCTCTCAGTAGATCGGAGCGCGAAATATGGACGGCCATATGACGAACAAATTGGCAAAGTGATCAACGAAAACCGGTCAAATGAATAACAACAAATTCATCTTGCTTGTGATGGAAAACTGGTAGGCATAATCATCACAACGAAGTTCCGAGTAGAAAAGATGCCGCAATAGCGCAAATAGCACAGGAAGGGCTAACAATTGGGAAAATGTACAGAAGAACAAACTTGGTGACCGTACAAAAACAACAACAGACTGGAGATTGAGCGCGACTAGAGGAAAAGTTGATCTGCTTTGAGTGTGGCCATTAAAATTCGCCATCTAAATAAACACATGGAATGCCAGTAAGAATTGCTCTACTCCGGTAACGCAATTAATTCCCACTGTCTTCAAAGCCGAGAACATTAGTTGACTTTTGTGGCATGCTCTAAATTTATCATCCCGTAATCAAATGGTAACGCAAAAAAACAAGAAGTGAACTCAATGCATGCATGTTATAAGACAAAACGAGGAACAACAGATTGATGACAAAAAGGAAAAGGTAAGCAGGTGGGTAGTCTCAATCTAAGGGAAGAAAGAAAGAAAAAAGTTCGGTGACTGATCCTTCCGAGATGCACAATGATTGATTTGCAATTTAGATAATATTGGGCTTCTTCAAACTGTATTTGATTAAGTCAGATAGGCTGCATAGGTGAGAAGTGAGAAGATATATATATAGAGTGAGAGAGAGAGAGAAGAGGGAGGGGAGGGAAAACAGTTAGACGTACGTTCGATTCGCTAAAAGAGCGAGCATGAACAAGTGTCACACGACAACTAGCTATGTACAAACACCTATGGGCGTATAACGGAAGTGTGCAAATTTCCTAAAACTGTCGTCGGGTTTGGACGGTTCACGATACGTCCCTCTCGAAACTGCATGATAATGGGAGGAGTGTGGGTCTGGACATGTGAATAACATTTTTGGTGCAATCAAGACGTTATATGCTTGTCGCGCATTTTGCACTTGGCGCACTGTACTGATCCTCTCAGTGGTGGTTAGCTTGCCAAAAGATTACGGGATGCTGTGGCCGTTTTCGAATCCGATTCCCATCCTTCGTAGTTAGATCGAATGGGATATATTTTCCTCAAACATTTTGGTTGTCAGAACCGGACGATTTGTTACTTGATGCAATGAATCTTATATTTTAGTCTTTTTCCGGGTTCTCTGCGGTTCCTGTGTTTTCGATCAGTGTGGGCCAGATCAAGTCCTCTTATTTAGCCAAATGTGTTGTTTATAAGACTGTCGATCCTACGAGAGCACTCGATTTTACTCTGACCACGAGTTATTCTGCACCAAGATGTCTATGCACTTTAATGAGTGTCCAAATCGCACGACGCAGCGTTGATTCGATTGCGATACGATCTTTGACCCAAATCATCTATCCATCTTTTCGAAGTGCGTAGGTAAATCCAAGCCTTAGAAAATGGTAGAGGGCTATTGTTCGATTATCCTTCTCCATCTTCTTTTTGAAGACAGGGAATGGAATAGGTCAGGAACATTCTGTTTTTTTCTCAAAGGTTTAGTATTCCGAGGAACTCTTCTCTGCGCAAAGAATGCGCTACCGTAGGAGGATGGTTTACAGTGCCACCATTCCTAGTGTTCTTTACGACCACGAAACTTGATCGTCGTTGAGAGATCTATGCGATTTTTGACATCGACCAATTGGTTTGAAGCATTGCTGAAGTTTGGTGGGAACACTTGGTGGGCAATGATAAGGTGTGTCATCGTGTTTTGGTCGCAGTCGTTCTGTGGCTTCCACACGTACTACGTATACTGCCCAAGTATGAAGAGGTTGGCTTTCGATTTTGCCCTCGGTTGGTGCTTTTCGCCCTTCTGGCTGGGGCGCTAGAGATGATGATTGCTGTTGGTTGGGGATGCTGAGAGATATTACCCAGAACCGAAGTCAATGATGCGAATCCTGCATGGTCTGTCTGTAGAAATTGCGCCTCGTGAGAGGCATCGAAAACAGAACAAAATCTTAAAACGTGATTAAGGTTATATTGTCACAGAGACCAGATTGCACGGATTAAAAAATGACTTTTACAGTCAACTACGGTTTTTGAGTTTGGCTGATGTAGATTCTGATGAGACAAAAATATAAATTTGGAGTGTACAAGCATGTGGATGTTTGAACAAGAGAGCACCGCGTACGCATACGTGGAGAGCGCTAACGCGAAACCGGTCGTGTGCTCCCGGACAAATTTTGTTCACGGCATTAGATTGACTTGCTGCTTTATCATATTATACGTATATTTATTGGGCTTCTTGCCCTCCCTCCTGAGGTTGGTTCAACCTAACTGACAAACAGTTATCAACGAATCACAGTTGTGATTGTTCTGTGTACTCTTCGACGAATATATATAGGTTCTCCTCGCTGATTTCGATTCGTTCAGTACTATTTCTTTCCACTATCCTAACCAATGCAACGTTTATGTATGAACAATCTTCTCTGTTGCAGACTCTTCGTTGCTTTTTTTACGGAGGAATTTTTTCATTAGATGATGAAAATTTTCTATAAATTCGAAAGAAACATGTTGAAATAGTTGTTTTCATGCGCCAGGTTTTGCAAACAGTTAGCATATTTTGTAGGCTTCACCCATGGATATTCGAGTTAATAAACAAAGGTTCTCACGGTCAATTTGTTTTAAAAACAGGGTGGTAATTAGCTCAGTAAAGGCAACGTAACCCATCAAAAGTGTATCCGGACGTGTGAATTTAGGACTATACAAGCCTTGGGTAGATCGCAGATGCGAGAGTTAAAGCAAACTCGATGTGATTCGCATAATATCAGACATTGTATAGTACTGGCTGAGCCTTCTGCGTCCAACTGGATAAACGTCTTCACTTAAAATTACAGTTAACGAAGTAGGCGAAGAACGAAGCATTAACAGGTGCCGAATTAACTGGTGGTCTTTATTCCGGATTGATGAATGTAAAAGGCTTCTTTGGGACAGATAGACGCAACATGATCATATCAAAACACTTAGATGTATTAAGGAAAATTCAACCCTGAAATAACAAATCGCAACATTTTGAAGGTTCAAAGTTAGACTACTGGAGATATCATCGGTTGTCATGTAGCTATGTTTTCTACATACTGAATCTCAGTACCAAGTTGGCTGCAGCTAGTGGAGGAGTGACGGAGGTATTGGGCAAAATTTAAGAATAGTCACATCAAATAGTAATAACACCCTTTACTACCGACCATACGAGAATCGGTTTTAATTTCCGACTGTCCCTAAGTTGAGCAGTGAATGTGAGATCAAGGAGTTTGTTCGAGTTTTTATGACTGGAAATATGTGTGGAAGCTGGATTCTCGCCGATTTTATCAGTTTAGTTCATGTTTGCACCTACTAACCTTGCATCGACGCGTCCCGGTTTTGTTTGTTACCTTGTGGCACAATCTAGTCAAACGAGAGAGAAACAGAACGCGGAATATCGAAGGTGTAGGTAGTCGCGGAGTATCGCTTGCCTAATTAATTCCAGTCCTCCTTCTGCAAAATCTTTACTAAATTCCGTCGATTTTATTTTCGTTCATTTCTTCTGTGTACTCACTTCATGTAGGAGGATATCACGTGTGTGCAAACCATTCTCAAAGCACAAAAGTT
Source organism: Fasciolopsis buskii (assembly GCA_008360955.1). Lineage (NCBI taxonomy): Eukaryota > Metazoa > Platyhelminthes > Trematoda > Plagiorchiida > Fasciolidae > Fasciolopsis > Fasciolopsis buskii. Next base: position 2,282 of record LUCM01003632.1, on the reverse strand, counting down.
ACATTCAGAGTTTAAGTATGTTTAGGCTTAGGGAGAAAATTAAATGGGAAACCGAAAGGCACTATATTGAAGTACTAAAAATAGTGATTAGGTATAAATTTATCTGTCAGGGCACAAAGGATACTTGCATTTCGTTTAACCTCATCGACCGTGAACGTAAAACGTTGAAAGTTATGGATAATAAATTGTGAAGAACACAGTGCATTCAACCGGATGGAAAGTTTTATGCTTGCAGTTGCCAGTGAAATGGTGGGGTTAGTAAAAGAAGGGTATGCGGGTTAGTGCCAAGGTAGACCAATACTCAGAGTCAATCTTTTATGTACACAAAACGCCGGCTGATACGTGCTGATAAGCATAGCATAGTTTGAGGTTTCCATTGTGCCCTAGTAAGTTGGAAGATTCCGTGAAGTCAGTTTTGGAACCCGATGTAGTCAGGGGCTTCGCGACTGAAAAGCGAGAAGATTTCGCTTCAGTATGTGAAGTCATAGGGGACTGCACCATTGATTTTGACAACCATTTTGGTATGTGATCTGACATTCGTTGAACCAAGCAGCGATCCGTTCTGTCAATGCATGCGTCACTACAGACACAACTCAACTGATAGACAGTACCAGACGTTAGGAGCAGTAAGACAGCTTGAGTGATTCTGTAAGCTTAACCTTTTGGTTGCTTGTAACAGATGTAACTATGCTGCTGAGTAAGTGCCTGATGACCAATGTAACATTTATATTATTTTTTAGGTAATTAGTCACCTCTAAACGACAAGGCAACAAAAACTTGCTTCTTTTCGACTATGGTTGGTTTTCTGCATATCTTTCAGTGCCTCCGATGCTGTCCGGTGTGATTTTCCGGATAAACTTTGGTTTAAAACGTTCGTTTAGTGAGCTGCTCTTCTTTTTGTACTTGATCATGGGTGCCGATTTTTGCACTCTGTCGAAGAAAGTTTGAAATAATCACCGTTTGCGTAACCATTCTGCGAAACTGAAGAATTGCGAAAAAACATAGTATCCAAATGCTGTGGTGTTCGTTGTTCAGTTGCAAAAGCTAGTGACAAAAGGCAAAACCGTTGTCTTTCTTCTCTTCATGATAAACAGCGAATTTGGGGTGGATAGACTTCAAAGTGTTTACCAAAGGGAATAAAACAGCCTTCATCAGAGAAAGTTACCTGCCTGTATTGAGCAAAAGAATTATCAGAAGATAGTGAATAATTTTCGTTATGATCGTAGTGACAAATTGATTCCCGGTACCGCTAAAGACTCATATTTATGCACAGCAGTTGAAGTAGATCACACTAAATACAGAGATTAGGAAAATATAGGTATAGTTAAGCACTTAACTAAAATGGAAAAGGAAACCTGAAGGACTAATATGACTTCCTGATAATGTTACTAAACCGACAAATTCCCGGCATGCTGGGTGATAGTTTAGGTCTGAGAAGAAAGCAGTTTCGTCTTACTTTTACTTGGTAGCACTTGCACTGGTGGTAACCATGCATTGCTTTCTAATCTGTTCCAGACAATCGAAACCACAAATAGCATAAAAGGGATCATATAAATCATCATTCATCTATGGTTCCTGAATGTATACGCCATATGCACTACAATAGCTTCATGAATTCAGTAGAGCTGCCAAGCAGAATAATGATCGCATACTATTAGTTAGAAGTGATAAAGTCGTCATTTCCTGAGTTGGTGCACGACTAACAGTAACCCGCCAGGCCACACAGCAAGATATTCTTGGTCTAGCCGTGGTCGTGCGCGTGAGGAATTAGATTTTTGTGCTTCAATGTATCCCTATGGCTTGGGTTTGCCGCTATAATTACGTTACTCATGAGTAGGACAATAAAATCATTATAAAACGCTCCCGACATTAATGACGGGAATGGAAAGAGCCAATGGTTTCAGGAAAATCGGTTGCGGTGGCACATGTGTTAGCCGGTTGGCTGCGAAGATCATGGGGCAGACATTCATTGATTTCTCCTCGTGACTGATTGCTAGGTTTTTCATGCACGGGTATCAAGTAATTGATGGTCTATCGTTCCCAATCGTCCCACTTCGTCCAAATTTCGGCCAAACTCAAAAACCGTAGTTGACTGTAAAAGTCATTTTTAATCCGTTGCATCTGGGTCTCTGTGACAATGTAACCTCAATCACGTTTTGGGATTTCGTTCTGCTTTCGATGACTCTCACCGATGATATCTCCAGTAGTCTAACTTTGAACCTTCAAAATGTTGCGATTTGTTATTTCAGGGTTGAATTTTCCTTAATACATCTAAGTGTTTT
>LUCM01003631.1:28422-48982 GCA_008360955.1 Fasciolopsis buskii | reverse complement strand
CTGGTGAACGGAATTTTCTCACTTTTGAGGCTAGGCATTTTCTCGCTGACATAATTTTTTGCGAGTTTATCTGTTGAACCGACCACATCGTCCGACGTACCCCGCACATTTGCTGCTTGTATGTAGTTGTTTTCTTTTTCCTGCGTTTCATGTCCGATAGATTGTATTGTAAAAACACATACTTCGAACACTAACATATCGCACCTTTTGGCTTGTTTTGCGTTTGTTTCTATTTCCATCGGCCACAGTTCGCGTGAGAGTTGCTGAAATCGAGTTTTGCATTCCCGACCTTCCTTGTTGGGGAACACTCGGTGGAGCACAAACTGATCGTCTATCCGTTTCTCAGTTGTACTACACTGCAAAAATCGGTTTTCTCGTCTTCACAGATTTGTGTGCATGCCATTTGACCAAGGGAATTTTTGTGTGCAAAGCAGTGGATCTGATTGGTTAAATTTTCATCATTTTCCCTCACCATCTTCAGTTGACGTAACTGTGCCATAATTGCATAGCTCATTATCCCACCCTAATAAACACACCACCGTTTTGGCAGTTTGCCAAACCGTCAGAAATAGTCTTATTTTGTTGAAGTGGAAGTAACTGTTGCTTCTTCTGGGCAATGAAGTCACATGACTGCATTGGGGATAATCGATTTCAGTCATATGTAGAATCTTGAATGCTTTTTATTAATGATTACGAAGTTCATACCCGGAGACGTTTGTTCGCGCCATCTCTATCGATCCGTTTTATACGTGGTTTTCCTCTCGCTAGTTTCCAACCCCTGGCAGGCGTTTTGCAAAGCAAGCAAGCTAACCTAATCGAGTGGTACATGCATCTGTTGCTCTGCGTTTAGACTAATTTTAACCAGATTTCGGTCGCTAATGGTTCCTGTGCCTGATAGACTGCTGTCCAAGCCGATGGCTCGCGTGACCGGCCACGTTTTTGGCTTGCATTTGTAAAGTATTGTTTTTTAATCACTGATAATCCGTCTCTGCGGTGGTGGACTGTCAGCATAGAATTCCGGAGCGAAAAGTCAGCAGTCATAAATGTTTTTTGATCCCTAGTCTTTATATATATATATATATATATATATATATATATATATATATATATATATATATGATTTGTCAGGTCAGCCGTTCATTGGAATTTCAGTGCACCCATATATATTTTATGGGTATTATTCTTTAATTGGGCCCATGATCGAAAAGTATTTACCGAACTGTCTCAACTTTCCAGAGATTCGTGTACCGCAGGTGACGGTCACTAATTATCTGACGGCAACCTGTTTAGTGGGAGTATCATTGATAAACTATAACTGTTATATATTTATCACGTGTTAAGCTGTCCAAAGCTGTCTGAAGCAACGATTAGAACATGCTTTTCATATTGTAATTTATGACTCCGATCTGATGTTTCAGTATCTCAGTGAACGGAACATACAGTACCGCTTTTTCCGTCCGTTTGTCCCTAGCAATAATAGGAAAAACGACCAGTGGATAAGCTGGATTCAAAGTTCAGACTACCATTAATCGTAGGCTGAATGTGCACATACAAATACGTTTTATCCCGTGTCACAATAGTCGTCCAGTTGAAGTTCCTTCGTAACAATCTATTTTCCTTGTTCCATTTCATGAGCTTATATACAAAAACAGTCGTACGTTTACCGATTTACTCAGCTTTCAATCAAGGTTTGCTTTTTTCTTGACCCTTTTGGTCGCCCGGTTTTCGCGCCGCACATGACAGAATTATGACACTGAAAGCAGTGGACGACGTTGACTCTGATTAGTCGCGGTCACCGACGTTCCTGCGTGATCTACTAATACTCTCGTGAAGTTTAAGGTGCCTTTCTTTAAGAGTTACTCAGACAATAGAATTTGCCACCAACTGAAGCAATCAACCATTGTTAGTACACACTGTTCATGCATCGCTGGATTCCAATATGTTTCTCCTGTCACTCAACAAATCCTGTATTGCCACTGTACCGATCGTCCAATTGGTCGTACTTCGGTCTACTAATAAGACTAACGTATTTATATAGTTAACCAAAGAAGAGAGGAGAAAAGTATACACCATACATTTGTAAATTCGATCAGTGATCACGTGTCGTTGTATTCGTCATTGATGATCGTCCAGTTGTTCACGAACACTCCTGGTTGCACACGAAACATATCATGTGGACGTCATATTGTCTCACGTCATGTTGTCCCACTTTTGGCACTGTCCGACGTTTCGGTATTTTTCGACGTGTTTATGATTGTCCCGTTCATCATTCGTTTGGGATTGCTTGGAACCTTGTGCCCCACAACCCGTCCGCATTCGTTTTGTAACACGAAATCAGTGCTGTTTCGAAGGCGATTTTTGAGAAGGATTGACCGACTGTACACTGGTTCCATAATTTTCAATGTTTAGTTGGGCGAGTCATTTGATGGTTATATTGTATAATTCCCTACTGGAAATATTTCACTATTGGGAGTTAGTAATTGACCATGACGGTTGTAGTGACACTATTTTCATTTCGGTTTGGAGCCTGTCGTGTTATACGACTGAGATAGAAACTAAATATAGTGTTTGCTTATTGATCGGTAGCAAGTAAACAAACTCGGCTGCTCTAGTCGATCTCAGTCACCGATGGCTCAATTTTACGACATTTTGATTTCACTTCACTTCATGTGTAACATCAGAAAAACCAACACGTTTCTAGTTGAGTTTCGATCCGTGTCGTCATGGTCGTCACGTGCTTCCTGTGTATGTATGCCGTAGACTCCTTCATACTTGTCTCACCACCGGCACTTTGCTGTTGGCCATTGTCAAAATCAGTCAGGTAAACAAAACGAATGAAATCAAATGGGGTTCTTGGCTTTGTCTGGTTGCCTGTTTTGTAAGTCGCTCGTCTCACCGGTTCAGTGTATGCACGCTTGCAAATGGCTTATGGCATCTGGTTGGCCTTTGTCACGTTAACCTATTTTCCAACAAATTGTCCTACGGTCACAGACGTTGTATCGTCGTGGCGCGAAGCCGAACGATTCGCTGTGGTTAACAATTCATCTCAGCTCATTGGCCTACCCACACCTATACTCGATCGAACTGATGACGGTGGTCGTACTTTTGATCTCATCCTCCAGTTCCTTTTCTCCACCCAAATGTTTCTATTCCTCTCCTTCTTGGGTCATCGAACTGTTTGGTCATTAAGTCATTCGTTAACTCCACCCGCCACAACCCTCCACTCTCCCTAAAACACATTTTGGCAGCCGACTAGAACGGTTTCCGAGACTTCTTGATTTCTGATCATTAGAGTGACTGTTGTTTTACTTTGGACCTCTCAACACTTGTTCTCAAATTCAGGGCATGATTTTTTTATTCCGTACTTTCCCACCCCAGGCAAACCCGAATCTCTCAAGTGGTTTAATCAGACATGCGATTGTGTTGTACACTTAAAGCACTCAACGTTTCGCCTCTGGCGTCGCCTGCTTTCCACCACAGCTTCGTGCAAACAAGGTACGAGTATTCAGCAACCATACAGAGAACCAAATATCACGTCCTCCGCTGAAAATCAGGATGCTTACTCTCATCCCACACCAGTAGACACATTTTGGTTGCTTGCTAAAGCTGTCTCCCTCGGCTTCTTCCCTTCCAACCTCCCTCCTATCTGCAATTCCTCTGGCGATCTTGTTTGTGAACCACACGAGAAAGCTGAGGTTTTTGATTCCCGCATTGCCTTCAATTTCACTTTATTCTATTTTCCTACATCTTCGGCTTCTTCCTCTCCCGTTATGCTTTTTATCTACTTTGTATTAGCAGTAGGCAGATCCGCCAAGCATTGCACCCTCTGAACGTTTCCAAACTACCGGGTCCGGATGGTATACGTATCCCTTGGTTGACTCTTTTACGTTGGATCTTCTGTCTGTCCCCAGAGCTTTCCACCTTTCCAAACTTTTAGAAACACCCCAAGATTTTCCCCATTTCTAGACGGAGCGATCTTACTGATTCCAACGTCTGTCGTCCAATTTCCCCCACACCTGGATCTGTCATCTCCGACCAATTGCGTTCCTCGATCGTGAGGTTCTGCTGAGCGACCACTAGTATGGTTTCCGATCTCGTCGTTCGTTTCACACTCCTAATCACTTCATTCGACTACCACGGAGGAACATAATTGATCTCGCTCAACGTTCTTAGGCTTTCCGCTGATTTTGACACGCAGGCTTTCTGCCGAAACTGACCACGTTCGCATTCTCTCCGTCTCTCGTATCGTGGGCATCAAGTTTCTTCAGTAAACAAACCATCTCCGTCCGAAGTGACGGGGTCCTGTTCCAGCCGTTTCTTGTAAATGTCGGCGTTCCTTAAGTTTCAGTACTTCTTCACACCCACTTTCTTTTGTTCATTAATGACCTGTCCAATACCTCCAACTCAATCCATTCTTTTGTCGATGATGCACTCCTCGCCGTGCTAACATCAACACCGATCGTGAGCGTTATGTCTCCAATGTATCTCTAAACTCCGATCTTGAACACATATCCTCCTGGGTTTCCAACAAGCATGTCACACTCAGTTCTGCCAAAACCTGTTTCAATTTCTTTGAAGCGCAATTCTTCCTCCCACAGTTTATCCTTTGGCTCGTCCATTCTGAGTTCCACAAACTATGTTTCTCCTCTTGGTTTATTCATTAGTTCTTCACTATGTTGATCTTTCCTATCTGAGCTTACTGCTCATGCTGCACCCAAAATTGGTTTTCTTTTAGGCGCCTGGCTCATATTCAGTCTTACGATGCTCACATCCGCCCCGCACTTTAATGCTGCAGCCACTTGCCTGGTGGTAGTTCTACTTCGCGTTCGCTTCTTGATTGGATTCAAGGAAAGACCATCCAGCTGACCGGCGATCCTTCACTGATTTGTACTTTTTAGTCACTAGCCCATCGTCGGGCAGTTGCTTCGCTATTCCGTTTTCTGCAGTTGCGACTTTGGTTTTTGTTATCGGAATCTGCCTTAGTCATTCCTCTTCCTTTAATCTTTTTTTCGCGCTTCTCTCACACACAGGCAGCCAGTCACTCTTATCAGGTTTCTACTACTCGCTGTTGTATTTCTTTCCCCCAGAAAGTCCCCTCACTTTCTGTATTTTCCCCTACTTACAACCTTTCATTTTTCAAGGGAGGATCAATAAGCTGGTCCTTACGTGAATGTTCCTTTCATTTTTCCTCATCATGGTATGTCTACGGACCATGAAGTTTGCCCCTTATACTGTATTTCGATTTTTGTTATAAAAAAAGAATTCTACTAAACTACTCGAAATTCATGTTCGACCAAGTCAGTTATAAACAGATTTCATAATTACTGGCCTTTTTCTGTAGAACTCTTTATGTGGCAGTTTTTTCATCCCCGTCTTCCTCTACGTCTTTCAATGGGCTGTCGTTGAGGAAAGCCCCAATCGGGCATTGTCGACATTGTAGAGTTGACTTTTGCCGTTATTTTCCTGCGAAAACTTATAGTTTTCGAGGTCTTTTCTAATTGACAATCTTCCCGACGTTGTGTAGTTGGAAACTTTCATATATTTACTATATTTGTTTGTTTTCTTAATTTCCTGACCAACCCCCTTGCTTGTCGATCGGGATCACTTGGCAAGACCATGTCATCTGCCGAGCCTGCCTGACTTGTTTTATCTGGTTACCAATGCTCGTGAGATCATTTGTGCTTGTCTTCTCTCTGTCCATGGCTGACGGGCGAGCTTGCTGTTCGAATTCCCCGCGGTTTGGTTTGTGGCATTGACTCAGAGCTTGGGGGCACTGAATTCGTAAAGGTTAACGTGATTGGGGGACGTGTATTGTGCCCCCCCCCACGGATAGACACCCTCGACACAAGCTGTTCCTTGAATCTGGTCAACCGCGGTGTTCAGATCATGCATTAGCGAGAGTATGAAAATGGACTGGCCCCCGTAGCTAAAGTTCGATTAGTCAGATGAAAGTCTGGATGGGGAAAAGATCTGCGGTGTTACATGCAAAACCCGAAAACATGTTGATGACATCTTCGTTATACTCAACCCCTCTACGAGACTTAATCAACTGAATAGGTTTACCTCGACTCACACAAACATGCAATTCACATGGAAGATATAGTTGAACAATGGAATAGCATTTCTAGACTTACTATTTAGTCGTCAAGACGACGCTTCAGTTCGATCAGTTCAGAGGAAAGCCACGTGGAATGGACATGTTCGTGTCGTTTGAACATGAAGGTTGGGGGTTCGAAACCTCGCATGGCCAATCAACTTCCCTACTCGGCAGCCCTCTGTTGGCAACGGCCCCCTTCCTGAAAAGTGATGTACATTGTTATTTCATTAAGAAAGCAAGTAAAAGATGTTCCTGTAAGACAGTGTACATCGGTTGTACTATCAGGCTCTTGTCTGAATGTATCCGTGAGCATCACCCTGCATGGTTGGGCACTGGAACAATTGAGTCGCCTAATAATGCTGTCATTTCACACCTAACACAAACTAACCACACCGTGAATGTAACGCAAGCTTTCCGGACCCTGTATAAGTCCAGGGGTCAACAGTTTAGGTTGGCAAACTGTCGCGTCTTGCGCACTTCCCTGGTCCGCCCTCCGTCCCCAAGAAAATCCTAGACCACACAATACGTTCATCTGTTTTCGGGTTTTGCATGTAACACCACAAACCTCTTTCCCACCCATACTTTTGTATGACTAGTCCAGTCCCTCTTAAAATTCTTCCTAATGTATTGTGATGTAATGGCATGAGAACGAATCACTAAAAACGAGCTTGTTCGCCAATTTGTTTCCTCAATGTGCTCAGTGGGAATTTTCAAGCAAATGTTAGGTTACCTGGTTGGTATCCTTGCGAATTTAGGCGATATGACTAAATATGGCGATCAACGATTTTGTGCATTTGCAACATTTGCGCTTCTCTTTAGGTGTCTTGATTTATTATCTCGGAAATGCTTTTTCCACTATGATTAGGTGTTGCAAAGTAGCACTTAAAACGAAAGCATGCTAATGCATGTTTAATAGTTGCAAAAACTGGAACTAAAACACCACTGTATTATGGTACTGCAAGCCTTGAAGTACTCTCTCGACCCTATTATCAGTGCATGTTGGTATTAGTCTTGGTAACAAGCGCATCCAGGGTCTACGCATCCTCTGTTTGGACGGGCCAACACCTCTGTGTCCCTCAACTACAGTGCTTGGGCGTGTTAGTGTGGGTTTTCGGGGGTTACCATGTTACGTCTAGTGTTGGCTTCCCCTACTTTCGACGTCTTGTGAGTAACTCTGTTAACCATGGGACAACAGCCACTTTAAAGATTATCGTGAGAAATCCATTTTGATGGTGAATTTGGAGCACGTATTCTGATCCCAGCCGCCTTTTCTGTGTGTTGGGAATATTGCGTTCAACCTTCTTGATCGAGGTTATATGGCTTCTAAATGATTACTTTTGCAATTAGCATACAAATCTGGTTTCATTGAGATAGTAACTTGCTGCACGCTATTTTCATCTTTCCCGCATTGCCGATGTGTGATTAGTCATTCTTTTCTGCTAATTACCATCGAAAACAGTAACTCTCGTCGTTTCCGAGTTTTAACTGACAGAGACTACATTCGAGTGGCAGCTTTAGTGATCTGAACATGCATTGATCATGGTCTGCTGCTGGAACTTAAAGTGGTTGTTCAAGTCTATAGGAATAGTGAGCAGAAGTACATACACACACTTCGTTTTTGAGACCAAATTTTCATAAAGACTTTGATTGACTGCCGACGGAATCGCTCATTAAGTAAAAAACGAATGAAAAACAACACAATTGCCTCATCTCGATTCCCATCCTACGATACCTCAGTGATCGTTTGCATTCTGTTCAGCTTACCCAGATAGTAATTTCGGAGGTTGCTTGAGTTCCACGACGGGGATTTGCGATGCCTGTGCAACCACCTTTCTGACGTCGATGACTGCTGGGTCGTAGTAGCACGGTAAGGCGGGGACGGTTGGAATGCAGTCTGACAGCGGAGAAATTCCCCCGTTTCTATTGCGGTGTTTCAGTGGACTTGAAATAAACGATGCGGGATGCTGACATGGTGCTTCGGCTTTCTGGACAAAACCGGTTGATTCATTCAACTTTTCATCTCCTGTTGGTACTGTTATCAGTCCTATGCTTTTTAAGACTGGTAACTAGTCTGTTAACTGATCGTAGCAAATGCATTTCAAGTGAATTACAGTGTTTCATCTGAGCCACTTATCCAGTCATCGTTTTGCCTTCCATCGATAGAAATGAGCTTTTCTTAAGAAGTTTGATTATTAAATGCAGTCTTGGAGACTCTGTCAGCAACATTAAGTCGCGCTACGGTCATTCTCGTTTCATGATGGTTGTACTACAACCAGTTAATCTGGTTAATCGTTTCTTCTAGAGACAAATATTCAGCGTTGATCGGTCTATTCTTGCTTCTACGCGGACTGGGCCTATCTCTCACCGTTTCGTCTATCAAAATTCCACATGAGTATAGCAGAATCCTGATTCTAACAAACCGTATTAGGGTGAATATGCATATTAGGTTTTCCCTCATTCTGTTCGCTCTTAATGGTTTTATAGAGCGAAATCAATTAAAAATACATTCGCGTGTATTCTTTATACACTAGTTAGTCCATGGAGGTTGTATTTTTCCCTTCATCGATACCCGTGGTGAGTTATCCTCATGTTATCGTTGCCTATTTGTTTTAGTTTTGCAGTGATGAACGAAACCTTTTTGGGGCAAGGTGTTCCACATTTAACCGAGTATTTTTCACGGGTTCAGTTTCTTAATCGGTTGATCACGTTAATGAACTGCCTTATGCTTGATTTATTGTCTTGCTAGCCGCATCTCAACATTGTCTGAATTCCAGAAAAACTCTACCAGCTGCACTAGCCAGCCCTCAGCCTCCTTTGGCCAACAGGAACACTCACCATGTGTCACTACCAGTCCGTTGTATTTGATCCCACCGGAGAATCCTCCCGATCACTCTGTTACAATTTCTGCAGAATTGAATCTGATGAGCGCATCGCCACCGGAACTCTCCTCCAGTCCGCCTATTTTTGAACCGCCTCCTTTACCGAACTCCTTGACCAACGTTTCAACGTTACCTTTAGCTAGCCAACCATTGGCCGGACGATTGCCTTTGTCTCCCGCACTCCATCTGGCCGCGGTGAATGCAACACTGGGCTCAACGGGCACAGTGAGTGGACCGGTCCCGTCCACTTTCCCCTCGCCAGGGTCAGCCTTTACCGAACTGCATCCGCGTAATGGCACCGCATCCCATACCCGAAACTGCCCGTTTTCACCAGCTCGATCAGATCATCATTCCACTTCAACAGTTACCCAAACCAAGCATGGTACAACCAAAACGAACTCGGCTCAAATGAATACCTCGTCTGGTGGAAGTAGTCATTCAAGTAGCCACTCGAGTGCGCCCAGTCCGATTCAGTATGATGCATTGAGTTCTTCCGCATCCAGTGCTCGCTCTTTCGCTTGTGTGACTGTTTATTGTCGTCTTTGCGGTCAGTCGCATGATCCAACCGCCCCGCACCGATATAACTATACACAAGCAGTAGATGCGGACTTGTGCTGCTCGGTAAGTTTCTCTTTAATAAACGGCTCATGTCATCTGAACAGAAATAGCGACTATTTTTGCCCACCGATTTTAGTTCTAATAACAACAGGAATGCAATCTCGACGGGGTCATTCTGAAAGCTTTTCCCCCCGTTTTTCAGACCACAGTTATTCCAATAATGTTAGCGGTTTGCTTCATACGAGCTAGTTTTTCTTTTCTCTCCCGTTCTTTTCTATTCTGTACTGGTTGTTAATGTTCTGATTCACATGTCAGTAAAGCGTTGTAGCACATTGAATCGAGCACTAGAGAATAAAATCAGAGCAAAATAATGTTTTTCCACAGTTTATGATAGTTTGCGAGTAAAATTAACCATTTTTTGTTAGAGACGGATTTAACGATTGCAGACCGAAAAATTGAGATCTGTTTCAGTGCGGTTTTATCCACCCCTAAGTTTTCAAGTGATTTTCTCAATTGGTTTGATCCCGTTTTGTAGAAAGCTCCTTCGCAAAGCATCATAATCTGCATTTTTTTTTGCCCCGCAGAGAAGAGTTCCTTTCCCCCCTAGAAATTCATTAGACTGTAAATTAAGTTGTCGTGAATCACCGTATGGTGAACTGATTGTTCCGATCCATCATTCAGCCGCTGCCTTTCTCGGGGAGCAATGCATCCATGATGTTCCTAATAAGAGTCTCGACCTGATTCGAATCAGCATTTGCATCAGAGTCTGATCTCTTCATTCCGAAGCCATACTGCACTGTTAGCTTGAAATAATGATACGGTAATCGTAACCATTTAATCTAGCAGAATATTTGTCCTCCTTTCTAGGCTCTGCCATATCCGTCGGTCGACTGGTCGCGGACCGTAGGTGATTCGATTACTGCCCCCGACCAACCCGCAACAGTGTTGTATTGTATTTGCAAGAACTCATTTCAGTTTTGACAGCCGTTAACTTTGCGCCAACCTGTTCTATCTGTAAGAACGGAGCTGCTTCTATTGATGCCGGTTATTTCGTCCTGACCGAATCGGATCAAAATTCAGGTTCACCATATTCCTCTTAGTGGCTTATTAGATCACAGTCCATCTTTGGTTTTAGACGTGCATGCGTGAATTCCCTTTGCATCAGCAACGCGCAAATCACTGTCAGAATCCCGTTTCAGTAATTTTGTCCGAATCTTTGGGCATTGTCATCCGCAGAGACCCGAATGTGACTGGGAGCCGCGTGCGGCCGCTTTTTAGAGCTAATCCTCATTATGTAATGAATAAAGTGTGGAGCTCGTGATTTCACACATTTTTTCCGCGTCTCAGCTGAGAATCAGCGGATATAAACTTGCTAATGCCTAGAATATATGGTATCTGGATTTTTTATAGTTGCTTCGGAAGTGCTGCTCTGTGGTGTACTATTCTGTACTGCATCTGGTCACCCACAATTATTTTTCTCCGCCTCCTCCTTCTCTATGAATGCGATGTGAGGGGCAATCCACGTCACAGCATTAACAAATGGTTCACCAACGAGGACTACAGATCTGTTCTCGAGCGCCCGAGGAGGCGACTCATACGATTAACCTGTTGAAGCAACACCGAAGCCTGGGATCTTACAATCTCTGAATTTTTCCAGGGATGATGGTTTGTCTCATCAAAATGATCACCGGCCTCCTTCCCGATATCTGGGTTTGCAGATGCTTCCCACAAAGTTTGAACTGTGCACCCATTATCCCTATATGCAAGAAAGGGGATATAAATAAATTCTATTTATCGAGGTAGAAGTTTACTCTCAAAAGTGTGATATATCTTGGCCTCAGTGGTCCTTCTCAAACTATCCACAGTGCGCAGGATAGATGGATTTTAGTTTCAAAGGCGATTGCACCAATCAGTCCGCCAGACATGTGAGTGCTGACACATCATGAACAAAAGTTACTCTCACTCTTGGAGATCCGATCTTGCTTCTGACTTCGTTAGCGTGAAGGCCCTCTGATATGTTTCTAGACAGGATTGGATGGGCGCTGTGTCATACATTAAGGCCGGGTACAAAGGTGTCACCTTGCTTCTTAGTTGGCAATGGTGTGCATCAGGGTTTTCCACTCTTTCACTTCCTGTTCCACAATATCTTGAGGAAGGCACAACGAGATCGAACAAACGAGAATCCTGGGCTTCTTTCTTTCGATAGACTTGTAACCTATGCAGACATCGCGTTGGCTCGCGACAATGCCACTGTGGCAAAGTGCTTTCAAGTCAACATAGACCCGTCTGGCTCGCTGTATTATGCGTACCCCTCACCCTCTGAAAGTAACGTTTTACCACTAGACTGACAAGCGTCCATCTCCGAAATCGAGGCCTCATTTAAAGTCAACTTGAAATTTCACAGTTGTGTATAACGTTGGAATAGCCATAGGACATCATCTATTTTACACCAACTCGGGTCGTCGACTCCTGGTTTTTGTCAACCGCTGGCAAATTATGATGAAGCTTGTTGATTCAGTTAAAGTGGTCCTCTTGCCTGTTTTTAATCAAAAGGTAATAATTTGTGAATTCTGCTTTATTGGCACCATTCCACTCTGTGGCTCCCAAACTTGGCATGTTTATCCCTCTTTTTCCTGTGTTCTCAAAATTGTCTGGTCCGTTACACTATCGGCAAACGAATGAGGCGACTCTATTGCCCAAACTCTGATCATCATGAGAAAAAAGCGACCGATTGAGCAACGGGCTCAAGTATGGATGTCAATGGTTTGTACGGAAACTCAATCAATATACAACAAAAAACACGTTCTGGAATACGTTCAACAGGCTGAAGAGCAAGCCGTGGGTCGGTACTTGAGTTCTTTATAAAGAACTGACCTGAACCAGTCTTTTTTACATCACAAATAAATACGTTGGTTAGGCAGATACTCATACTCGACTTATTGATTCAATTTGAATCCTTTCGGGTTACTCGTTTCCCCACACTGATCGCCATTGGCCGCGGTCTTATTTCCTTGGTCACGAATCATGGTGGATGTGGCACAGGCACTGATTTAACCCCCCCCCCCAAACCTATGTGATCGACGTTCTTTGGGACTGGCCACGTTTCTTCTGCGTACTGCCTATAGGTGGTTTGCCTACGTTTTGATTTTGTGCCCATACATGAGCACAGTGTTGTCACTTATCACCATGGTTATTTTATCTTCATGTATTTCAAAACAGTTCAGTACCCCCTCAGCCGTGGTTGCGTGCAATTTCGTAATCTGTGAGTTTCAAAAATCCTCTTCTTATTTTAGTGATGCAAGTTGTCCACTTAACCAACGTTTGCTGAAATCCTTTCCTAACTATTTAAGAGATACACAGCTTATTGTAACCTTCTGTAGTCTGAAGAAAGTGCAGTCGTTTTTATTCTAGTACCAAGTTAGCAGGTGTCTGGTGAATTTACTGTACCCAGCCCGAATGATCATACGCGCTCGTAATCTTTTAACCCTTACGCGTGATAACGCATTGGTTTCCTCAATTGTGGTTTTTTATTCTCGCTGTTCAGTGTTCGATGCTTTTCTGTTTGTCCCTCATCCGCCTCTTATGTGGGGAATAGCTGTGTCACCAGCCCTTAGTGGACCCTTTGGATACAAAATGCGGCCACACATTCTGCACTCCTTGTTTGAAAAATCATCTGGCAGTTCAAGCACTGTGCCCTGTCGATCGTCAAATTATCAATTATTTGGAATGCCAACAAGCGTCCAATATTGTTAAACGGTAAGTTACTTCGCGACTGCTCTAAGCCATTGTGTAATAATTTGGAAACTTTGATTTTGGACAGTTTAGACAAACAGAAGCCACGCATCGATATCCAAGCAGTCGATAAAGTTTTTTTTTCGTGGAAACGGGATGTTAGTTTGCCTGCAATACCGAGCGAGATATCACAACAGAGTAAGCTGGACAGAGAGCCCTAACAATGTGCTCTCAATATGCAAGATGCTGAGGTGGGAAAATGGTTCGCGTTCTATAATGCCGAGAGTTAGATGCACCACTCGAAATATTTTGCTACGCGTAGTGTTATCAAACATGGGCATTGCCATTATTGGATTACGAAACATCATTTTTCAGGATCGCATCAGCCCGTTTTCACGATTTCGTGTATTCGGTCACCCACCCAAAATTAAACCATATTTTCACTTGTAATCTGGGCTTCTTCGAGCTACGCGTGACCCAATGTTTTTCTCGTCGGTCTGCCTATAGCCGTTTTATCGGTTGTAATCATCCGTACGGAATATCAGTTGACTTCCTCAGTTAGTCATTTTTTGTCAAGGAATTTCGGGACTAATATTGGAGAGCAGTATAACCGGATAACTCATGAAGTAACAAATTGATGAACAAACGTATAAAGTACTCGCGCTTTTTCAGTCTAAAGGGTAAAAGGGAGTGTCTCAGTACCTTACAGAACACAGGTTCAACGTTCTTGGTCAAACAAAGGTTGTAAATCATCTGTATTGGGAGACGACGGACGTGTTTGTTATTAGTTGTTAGCGTTGGCAAACCATTGGAGACAGATTAATACCGGGAACCAAGTCAAAGATTAAGGAGGGCATCGACACAGAAGAACAATCATCAGTATTGAATGAGAGCAAGACCAGTCGCTGAGTCCAATGAGATTATCTCGGAGATGACCGCCTTCAGTATTGTTGTGACCCCTACACCGTGGTCATCGGTTTATTTGCAACCAATGAAATTGGGGTAGTACGGAGATAAAATGGTCCCTCAGAAAATGCCTGAGGTAACTAAAAGGTGCGGGAACTTATTCTTACCGAACGAAGCAATAGTAAAAAATGGAGAGATGGTCACGCGAAATGGTCATTTAAGACATTCAAAACATTTCGGTTAACGCCTTTTTCCTAAAGTATCTGAAGAACAGTGTAGCAGCCGTGCAAGCCCAAAGCGTTTGCATAGCCAAGCAGAACAAGCCTTACTGTACGAGATCCATCGCCAAGAAAGGGAACAAATTCGAACGTCAGTCAGTATACGACTAAGAAGCAAGTTTTCGAATGCACCTTCAGAATAGCTGAGGAATAGGCAATGGGTCAATAAATGTCAGATCCTTTCTTGGGAATTGACTGTTTTAACCTATTTCCAGCGGTGAGGGATAGTTCTTCCAGTCGGAAGCACCCAGTTGCATAGGGCCACAAAGTTGACATAACCCAATCTTTCAAAGTACCAGTGAGCAATACAAACCCCATACTACTGGCATTCAGTGAGGCCATGCTTACCAGCATGCATCAGCCATTGCTTTGCACACAGTTTTAATCTACCTTTGTATTAACCCGTATGACATTCTAGCGCCTGTCGCTTCACTTTATCGGCAACTGTATGTATGAAACTTCACATCTAGTTCTATTCACTGTTCTTCACAATCTGCTGTGTACAAATTGTAGTGTTTTACCTTCACGATCGAGAATAGTAACCGAAATGCATCTCGTGACATATGTCTTTTTTCTGCTTTGACAAACTGGATAATAGGGGATTCAACACTTTAAACACTGAATAATAAAGCCGGAAGATGGAACATACAAGTTTTTAAGTAGTGAAAAACAGATCCGGGAAAACGAGCCTCACTGTTCTTAACTTTGAGCAAGGTTCTCAGATCTGAGTGTTCTGGAACTGTGGTAGGCTGGAAAATAAACAATTCCCAGCGCTAAAACAAACAAGCAAGTACACACAAAGTACAGATAGGAAGACTAATTAGAAAAGATAGTGTGAGAATTTTTCTCTTCATCATGCAGATGATGTTTTTTGTGTTGCTGTCACTAACCGGCGGTAGTCCTTATCTCTCGGGCTCCAAGAAGGAATGCGGGAAGCACAGCACCAAGGCCGATGCTAACTTTTCTTACGCTTCTTCATCAAGTTTTAAACTGATCCTCGCAACGCATATGCTGGTCTTTCTTAGCACGTGAGAAAATAGAAAACCGACAAGCAGGCATATGCGAAAGTTGCACAAGATGTCGGGGATAATGTAAAGTGATTGTTTTGCCAGGGGACAACTGCCAACATCCAACACACGACTGCGCACCTATTCGTTGCTCGCACAATGCTCCCATCAGATTGGAGCAACGCTCCAGAGATATCGGTGGTCGGATGCATAAAGCTACCGAGCACCCTTAACGCGAAGAGGCCAGGTCTCACAACCGCACGCTAGAACACTGTGAACCGTGGCATTTCATATTGTTCTGTCAAGAGACTGTCGGTACCGCAGGTCTCGCAAGTTTGCGGAAGCTGCTCTGGTTTTCCTTGTTTGTGATCTGACCTCATCTTTAACGCATCAAGCTCCCTAGGTATTTAAGACCATTGATTGCCTCTAACTGATCACTAGAGTGAGTGAATGCAGGTACAGACTGCTGCTAATCTTACACATTGAAGACGCGAACCACCGTACTTGGGTAACTTAGTTGCCAATCGGTTCAAAACAAGTCGAATCACTATTATTTGTCGCTCATCAACGCAATATAATCGTATATTCTGAGCCCACAACCCTTCTCTGTGAGTTCTTTCCCACCCTATGCTAGGACAGACAAAGATCCCGTTAGTTACCCTCTATGGAAAAGTTGCGAATAAATATCATCATCATGATCGTTCAGCGTTAAACAGCAAGGCAAGCCTCACTGACCGCTGCCTTTTCCCTAGAGCCACATGTTTCTATAAAAAGAGTGAATATCTAAGGGGGACGGGGGGCGGACCTACGTAGGTGGGAAAAGACGCCACTGCAGCCAGCACATTGAGCACAGTCTAACTGTACTAGCGCACATGTTCTCTCAATCATTCTAATTCGATAGAAAATGATAACACGATCGCCACTGTTCACGGTTCACTGCCATATCCTTCAGTGTCCCCAGCCAGCTAGTTGACGAGTCTTTCGGACCCCAACGACGAAGACGTGAGACACCTACTTTACCTAAGTTCGCTGTACATTTTCTCATTCCACGTTGCCACGTCATCTGTTGACCCCCACATGTCGAATAAATAGGGTAAGAAGCAGTCTTACTGACGACGAGGGATCGTCTCCTACTGATAGTAGGGGTCGATTGCTGTGCGCTAGCAGCGCGTGGACGTGCAAATCACTGACGCATAGGTACAGCATCATGTGGCGAATTTCAACAAACCGTTCAGAGCCTGCCCGGTAGCATAATGGCTGGGGCGTTCGACTCAGAATCGGTCGTCCCGGGTTTGCGTCCCAGTTCGGGCGCGGTGGATATGCAGTGTGAATAATTCCTAACAAGAATGATACAGGTGTACAGTGCTTCCATGGTTTCTTTATGGTGAGTTGAACGATGATATCACATAGTAAATTATTTCATGAAAATATTCTATCTCTTATTACTAACACACCGAAAATTTGTTCGGCCTGTGGATCTGTGGTTTTATTTTAAAACAGCCGTTATCACGTTCTGGGTAACACTTTTAGAAATCTTTTCACAAATAACCTAGTTTACCTCATCTTGAGCCAATCGATTTCGGTGGAAAGACCAACATAACTGTATGCTTGTTTTCAGAACTAGAATGTCATTTGTCACACAAAGTCAACCCAAACACTTGTCACACGTTCATTATTTGATTTTTCATGTAGTCTACGAAGATCTGACAACTGAAAACAATAGAAGCACTCTACAGCTGTTTCATTCTAGTTCGACCGGAGATGGTCTAATGAATTAAGCGTCTGTCACCCAAAGGATCAAAAGTTCGAATCTCAGATTTGCCGATCACTTTGAGGGTAGAAGGAAGCGCGCTGTCATCCGGCTCTTTATGACATCGGACTTAGTGAAACCTTGTGTGTTCCCATGCCACTCCGGATTTTAGGCTCAAGTTTGCCGGTCCCACTGGCTATGGAATATGTCCTTTCCAATGCATTCATATTTCAAGCATGTCACAAAGAAGGTGTGGAATAACCAACGGTGCCCATCTGCTATCCCCGAGATGAAGAATTTCAAATTAAGCACTGAAACTGACATACTAGCCTCCAGGTTTTCATACGGTGTTCCAAACGCTTGTTACGCGGGCAGTGGTGTATGTTCGCGTAAAGATCATAATAAAAGAGCCATTCACAACTAGTTTATACGAGCTAGAGACTTAGGCTCCGTAAGAATCGAACTCCTTACACACAGCCTGCTTTCTCAACCCGTTCGAAACAGCTGTGCAGTGCTTCCACAATTTTTACTGATAGGTTGAGCATTGTCAACAGTGAATCAGTTCGTCGTTTCGATTGCATCTACCCAAGTTTAATTATCATAAATGTTCCTCATGCGCTTGCTGACCTCGTCCCCTATTTGCGTTCGTTGTTGGTGCATAACGTTTTCCGGTTGTGTTCCACTTTCCAAATGGTGCTCGTAATCCTATGTTTTCATTGAAGCGCCTTCCTTAGCTCAAAATCATGCTACTGAGTCCGCTCACAGCGACAGGTGGCAACTTGCTGTTGCGCGGCTTGTTACCACACATGACCTATCGAACCTTTATGTTGTTTTTTGGCACTCCAAGCTTCAGGCTCACGGCTGCCGCTTCCTCCCCACTCGTAATGTTCCCTATTGGCTGTAGTGCGTAACCCTTTCACTACAGTCATGCACCGCCTGTCATAAAGAATCTAACCAGCAAGTCAGCTGGAATGGATGATTTCCGAACGCTGGTGAGCTGCCCTTACTTTCAGTATCAAATCGTGAGCAACGGTCATTCACTTGAATAAGATTCGGAACAGATTTTCTGGAACCATGATTTCTAGTGTGGTTTTTTGGATGCCTTTCGCCCTGATATATCCCTGTTTCTCCTTATTGGTTTTTCGTCGGTTGTCTACATTTTTTATGTTGGGTTGGTTCTTGTTGAAATACGTAGACTCACGATGAGTAGACGCCTGTATACACTTCATATCATCCGTATCAACACATGCGGTTAATGAATTTGACTGGTATGGGAGATAGCTTCAAGTAGTCGGAAAGTAATTATTATTCGAAACCCAGTTATATAGTGACCAGTCACTCGCACAACAAATAATATTCTTCTTCGGGATACACTCGTAAGTGGGATCTGTCAGTTCAAAGATAAAGTGTGTTTCTAGTTTCAGTTTTGCTATTGACAATCCGGTGTGGCTGTTGTTTAGTTTGTTAACTAGCTTATAATGTTCTCGTTGAGATATTTTCGACTTGATAAAAATATGGGGCCGCAAAAAGGCAGCGGCAGTGCCAAGAGCGTGAGCCGTTCTTGCCTGGGAAGCGCTCTCTCCGAAGGAATATAAAAGCTCGCTGGTTCCCCTTCACCATTGAAATCTCACCAAACCGTGCTTCTGCCGGCACCGCAAAGAAAGAATTGAATCCTCGAATAAAGAAGCCTACTCTAGACTGGGCGACGAAGAGATGCCCTTAGCGTTCAAGCACGTCCCGCAGCTATTCCGAAATATCCGTGTGCCAGTGGGCGTTTACTGTACACCATTGTCAACCAACCGGGGCAGAGATCTTCGTGACAATTCGAGGCTTAGGACGTCATAAAGCGACGGGCTCTGATGGGCTTTCTTTAGCCTGTCTTGAAGATGGAGGAGTGGAACTGGTCCGAGGGCTTCAAGTTTTGTTCTCGAAGGTCTGATGCTCCTAGGAAGTCCCCTCGTGGGGGAATCGATGGTTGTGCTCATTGGACAAAAACGCGTTTGCGCCACGTGACCTGCGCTAACCATATACATCGTCCCGTAAAAACTCTGCTGTCATTATCTCGCATGCAAACATCAAGTCTTCCGTGAACATTGGTCGCTGTGGAGCGTACAAATTACGCCCCACCCTCAAAGTACCTGTTACCCTTCGAAAGACCAACGTCTATCGTGTTCATCGGACATTTGCGCAGCCATCGACTCTGCTGTTAGATCTGCATTATGCGCACTGTTCTGTTCGCAGAATGGAGCTACCCGAGAAGTATGCGTCAGTCCTCAAACAGTTGTACTAGTCATAAGTCGGGTCGGGTTAGGACTTGCTGTCACTTTTCATTACCCCCCGTCGTCTCCAGTGGATGTACAGCAAACTGCCCTAATCTAACCCATTCATTTTCAATTTTGTCATAGAGTAACATTCCTCGGAACGCTTTTAGCTGGTCTTTTATGACGGTGGATTTGAAGTCCTCCCAAGGAATTGCAATTAATTGAACTAGCATCTGGGTCGCTACACGCCATCTCGCCTTTGCTGAGCTGATCAACTCGGCACATGCAATTATCGCACGTCCGGTATACCGCCACGTGTACCTTGCCACCTTCAACATTGGCACGGAACCTGTTCTGTCTGCCTCATCCCCAAAGTCAGTAACGGGTTTACAAAATAGTCAACCAACCTTCAAGTACCTCGGGAGTCTGACCACAACCCTGGCAGAGGCCGTTGAGCGAGGAAATCCACATCACGATTGCGAAAGCCAGAAAGCACCTTCTAGCGCATCTGCGTTACCTCTGCGGTGTCGCCATGCACATCCAGCATTTTCTCAAGGGACAAGGTCCTACTAATGCCACAGGTTCGTGGTGGTTCCTGCCTTTACGCGTTTACGAAGACGCCTCACCTCTCCGTTCTAGAGGATGCCCGGTGGCTGTCTGTCTTCGACCACCGATCTCTCTGAAGCATTGCTCATGTCTGGTGGGAACATCAGGTAAGCAACGACGAGGTGCATCGTCGTGTATTGGGTGCATGCAGTCGTCCTCCGACTGAGAAAACCGTTCTGTGACCCTAGTAGCTTGGACACGTACTGCGTATGCCTGCCCATCGACCACCTTTTCGTGTTCTTTTTGCACGTACTGGTCGAGGCTGAAAGAAGCCGCGTGGTGGTCAGGTAATGACTTGGCGTAGAAGTATGAAGAAGTTAGCTTCGGTCTTGGCCTCGGTTGACGCTTCCCGCCTTCCTGGTTGGAGGTCAAGGGATGCGGATTATTGTCGGTTGAAGACGCTGAGAGATAAGGCTAAGAACCGAATTCGGTGGCACGAATGCTTTATGACCTGTCTGTAGGTCTCGCGCCCCTCTTCAAAAAGAC